>CM068552.1:12007500-12267500 GCA_035048495.1 Euptelea pleiosperma
GTTATAACAGCCGTTATTTTCGTTATAACGGCTGTTTTTTTCATACACCATAATGTTTACGTTAAGGAAATTAGAACGGAAATTTTCAAAAAAGAAAATAAACTTTAATCTATTTACAAAAACAAAAATAGATTTCTGACATTCCCAAGAAAAGTAACTAAACGCCCCGACAAATATAAAAGGTGAAAAGATTGATTGTTTCTCACGAGAAAAGCTGAAAATGCTGACAAACACCCTTTAAAGGGCGTCAATACGTGACAGATGCCCTTTAAAAGGGCGTTTGTCCATAGAGGAGTAAAACTTTTGTCCCGATACGAACCACATGGCACATTCTTATCCGACGAGGACCGTATGGATGTTCGGCAAATCACTAGGTGGACCTACACACCAAAAAAGAAATATGATTAGTGGTTTATAAGCGTTGGATTGAACTTATTTTCATAGGTTGATTTTAATCGTTAAAATTTGAGCATTATTTGAGTGCAAAGATCCAAAGGTTGTAAATTACTAATCAGGATGATTTTTGGACTGCAAGTCCATCAAGGGACTGATCAAACATCCATACGGTCAATGTCCACTAAGAGTGTGCCACGTGGCTCGTATTGGGAAAAAAGTTTTACTCTATGGGAAACACCCTTCTAAAGGGCGTTTGTCAGCCTTTTCAGCTTTTTTAGTCAATCTTTTCACCTTTTATTTCTGTCAGGGAGAAACACCATTTCAAAGGGCGTTTAGTTACTTTCTTTGGAATTGTCAGAATTTCATTATTGTTTTTGTAAATAGATTAAAGTTTTTTTTCCTTTTAGAAATTTTCCGAAATTAGAATTCTACGTAATTTTTGTAGAATTAGTAAGTGCACACGTGCATTGCACGTAGATAGTTAGACTTGACTGAGGAATCCAATGAACCTACTTCATATTTTACATAAGTTTTTATAAAATCTAAAATATCTGTATTCTTTTAATTGCATAGATTAAGTGTGTATGGAGTTTTTGGGAATTGACTAAGAAAAAGAGTGAATGGGGAAATGTATTTTTTTTTTGCAAAGAAAAAGTTTGAATGAGGAAATGCTGACTTAAATTTTTAAGCAAGACTTTAAGTAGTTCTGAAATCGAAAAATAAATGAAGAATTTAAGAAACAAATAAAATAGAGAAGGAGAAGGAGAGACGTTGGGAGAAAAGTTTTAGAATGGACATTTAAGAAATTGATGATAGATGAAAGAGAGGGATAGACGTTTTAGGATAGAAGTGTATTGAAAGTAGGGGCTGAGAGATTTTTGGGAAAAAGAAGAAAAAATCAAAACAAAAATAGAAAAAAAAAATTTTTCGAATACTGAAATTTAGAAGTAGTATAGATATAGATTAGTCAAAATTGGGAGCCCGTTTGGCATTTGGTAACAATTATAATGAGATGGATTCCTAGTGTAAAACTAATTTTACCAAAATATCATTCACTGCAGCTCTACTTTTAATATCATGGTCCACAATCATGATTTTCAAGTACATTTCTAAAAGACTCGTATCGAAGTAGATCGAGATTCAAATTCATTATCATGATCCGTATTTAGATTCAGATTCGGATCTGGGTCGGCTTGGGTTGCTTTGAATCCAAATTTCACTTTTAATATCATGACCCATATATGGATTTGGATCTGACTCAGATCCATGACACATGTACGAATATGAAGTATGATTGGCTCAATGTCACTGTTTAACCCGCTATATCATTCAGTGCCGAGACAATGGGAACCCCATGTATCAATATAGCTTGTCTTGAGCGAGACAGCCCAAATTGATGTGGATCGGGTAATGTCAGCCGAAATTTTTGGCTGTTTTTCAAGTGTACATCACCCTCCCGTAAGCGTGTCATCAGTTCAATAACACGTATTTAGTAGGGTTGTCAGGATCCCGACCATTATCTGACGGTCAAGATTGCTCAATGTGTTCAAATTATGCGATTATGGAATACACCGAGCTAAAAGAACCAATGTAGAGGACTCTTGTAGCCTACATAGCTCGTTATCCTGGGTCCACTGACTAGATGGATGTTGAACCTAGGGGTGTCAATGGGTCGGTTCCGGTTCGGTTCCTAAGGTAATCAGAACCGGAACAATCGGTTCCGGTTCTTATCGGTTCGGTTCCTTAACGGTTCCGGTTCTCAAAGTGATGGATCCGGAACGGAACCGATTATGTATTTATGTCGGTTCCGGTTCCAGTTCCGGGTATATTGGGCCAAATCTTGAGAATATTAGAATATTTACACTATATTTATCTATTGGTACCAGTTCTTATCGGTTCGGTTCCGGTTCTTATCGGTTTTGGTTCCATGTTAGGCTACCTAGAACCGGAACCATTATTGTTGGTTCGGTTCCGGTTCCGGTTACTTTTTAATCGGTTCCCAAAAAAGTGGAACCAGAACCGGTATTTTCATTTCCGGTTCCGATTCAGTTCCGGATAAACGGGTCAAATATTCAGTTCCAAACATCCAAATATTCGGTTCAAATATTAGAGGGCACTGACCGTAGATATACACTAAAAATTAGCTTGATTGATGATTCTTAGCCGTTGGATTTTGTACTCAAAAACATGCTTGAATCCAAGGGTTAAAATTAATTTTTTAAAATTGTAAAATCTATGGCTAGAGATAACCAATCAGTTGTGGCATGTATAGCCACCAAGAAGTGGGCTAAACATCCATGTGGTTAATGGACCCAAAAAGATGCCACGAAAGTTCTCTGCATCTAATTTTGGGAAGAAAAAAACGGCTGTTAAAATCCGTTAAATTTCCGTAAATTCTGGGTTTTTAAAAAAAAAATTTTATTTTCAAATTTTGAATTTTGAATTTCAGTGCCACTTTTTCCGTTAAATTCCATTTTTTTCAATTTTTTCATTTTTGCCCCTGGCCATTTCAATCCGTTTTAACAGTAAAGCCCCCAGTCCATTAAACCGTTAAAACGGCCTCCTTTAAACCTTGGTCAAATATATCAAACTATAAAGTTTGACCTTGTTAACAAGCCATATATGATCACATAATTTAATCAACGGAAAATTGCAGAAAAGAAAACCAACTTTAATTCATTTACAAAAAAGAATACAACTTTTCGCAAATCCCAAAAAAGAAAACGAAACGCTCTTTAAAAGGGTGTTTCATGACGTGGCACATGTTTATTAAAAAAACGTTTTTTAAAAGGGCGTTTTTTCTGAAAAACGCTCTTTTAAAGGGCGTTTTTCAGTAATAAACGCCTTTTTGAAAAACGTCTATCAGTGTCGGTCCGACATCTGACAACCTGACAGACGTTATTTTAAAGGGCGTGTGTCAGTAGAAAACGCCCTTTTAAAGGGCGTTTTTTGATACCCCAAATTTTAGCGTACCCAGAAGATGAATCAATGGCTGATTTTTGGTGAGGATGATCTCTACGGTGAGGAGATCATCCTCACAAAAATTCAGATCATTCCGATATTCGTAGATTGGTTTAGAAGTTGAGGAATTATGGGACGTTTTTTTAAAATTGCTCAAGAATAAACGCCCTTTAAAAGGGCGTTTGTCAGACGTGTCAGCCATCAGTCATTCGTTAGTCAGTCGACGACTGATTGGACTGACAGCAGACGAAACGCCCTTTGAAAGGGCGTTTCGTTTTCTTTTTTGGGATTTGCGAAAAGTTGTATTCTTTTTTGTAAATAAATTAAAGTTTATTTTCTTTTCTGCAATTTTCCGTTTAATCAAAGAAAACTTATAGTATATTAATTAGTGGCGGAATTAGGGCCATGTATGGTGATCAACAAAAAGTTATACAGACAACGGCTTCGTCAATCGAAAAGTGTTGTAGGCAAGTAAGGAGGAGTAATGGGATGGTGTAGCGGTAGACCGAGAAGAGGGGTGATATTAAAGGTGGGTACGTAGGCTAGGGGAATAAGGTTTTGTTTTAGGAGGATAGATGGTGCATGGATGGTAACCTTAAGTCTGAGTTTCATGATCTCTTTCTCGTTTCATAAAAAAAAAAGTCTACTACTGCCAGCGAGATGCATGTCGTTATTGATAGTTTATCGAGTTGGAAGCTTGACTTTCATCGCCAACTTTATGATTGGGATGTGCCTCGATTGACAGATCTTATCATCAGGCTAGGAGAGATTCTTCTTCTTAGTTCAAGGAATGACTCTAGGCGGTTGATTTTAACCGTAGGTGTAGATGTTTGTAAGTGGACCTACAAACGAAAAATCAGCCTGATTAGTGATTTCAAACCTTTGGATATTTGTACGGAAATAGTGGTAAATAATGTTCAAATTCCTACGGTTAAAATCAACTAACGAAAATGACTTCAACTAACACTTAGAAATCACTGATCAAAGTTGATTTTGGGTTTCAAGGTCCACCCAGGGATTGGCCAAACATCTACACGGTCAGTGTCCTCTAATAAATTGCCACGTGGCTTATATTGTGGGTGCGGTCAAGGCAAGTCTTACTCTTGGTTCTATAGAATGGCAAATACAATTATGTGCGGTCAATGTTAGCATTATGACTGGTCACATTTCATTAAAAAAATGATTATTTCTTTTTTCTATATAAACTCAATAACGATTAAATAATATATTTTCTTAAAACTAATGGCTTTTATTTCAGTTAAACTAGTTGGTATGAATCGTATGGTCATGGTTTAAAAATGGCGGCTGTAGAGAAAATAAAGGCCGTTGTAACGGATTTGGGCCACCCCCATTTCATTATGTACCGTTTTAACGTTCAGAAAATAAAGGCCGTTATTTTAACGACCATTATTTTCTAAAAAAATTGTTAAAACATCCGTTATTTACAGTTCTTTCCCTTATAAATTTTATTGAAAATTTGAAATTCAAATTTTTTGAATTTTAGCATTTTTTTTTTCTATTATTCTCTCTTTTTCCATTTTTGCCCCCGTGCGTTACAATCCATTGTAATAGAAAGACCTTATGGATGTTTGGTCCACCTCTTGATGCATCTACATATAAAAAATCAATTTAATTGATGATTTCTAGCCGTTGTATTTGAACATTTTAACAACATGATTCTTGTCGTTGGATTTGAAAATTTTTTGGAGATCATCATCAAGCTGATTTTTGGTATGTAGCTAGGTCCACCAAGAGGTGGACCAGCGTCCATAAGGTCTTGTCATGTTTTTATGGAGCCTGATGGTGCTTGAATACTGTAAATCAAGCCCAGATTTGTCTGGAGGTTTTCTTAAGCGTGTTTTCGTACCTTTACATAGAGATATGGAAATCCTAGTATCGTTTTTGAGTTTATATAAAGCATAATAGAATCGGTGTGAGTTTGCGAGACGTACATCAATCTTGAGGGAATCACGTAAATCTCTATGTCGTGTGTTTTCATCTTCATGCTACATTTTCTCTTTCTTCCAACAAGTCTATGAGGCACAAAGCGGGTCAGGACCCACACTATGAGCCACTTGGCGTAGTACTATTAGAGGGCGCTTAACGTACGGATTTTTTGGCCAGTCCCTTATTGGACCTGCAAACATCCATAGTGGATGTTTGGTCAGACCTGCAAACCAAAAAATCAGCCTGATTAGTGATTTACAACCTTTGGATCTTTGCACCCAAATTACGGTCAGTGCCCTCTAATAGTGTACTACGTGGCTCGTATTGTGGGTTGTGACCGGCTTGTGACGGAAGTTTTACTCCAAAAGGTTCTCCACGATTCATAACATCCATACAGTCAGTGCCCTCTAATAGTGTGCCACGTGGTTAGTTTTGTGGGTTGTGACCGGTTTGTGACGGAAGTTTAATTTACTAATTCATTTTTGGGAGGAAAGACTTCAAATTTTAAAGTCCCTATCAGACAGCAAATATTTGGTCGCTGTGTGATGGATCTGAACTATCTAACGCTGCCATCTGTAAGTAGCAGAATCCAATATTCTAAATTTCAGAGTCTCCATCCATAACGTGGGTTCCACACTGTCATGTACAGATGGCAACACATGAAATGGTTCCTCATCAGCGTATCTTCTTTACTCACTTATTGGTTCAGTGATCAGACATGGTCGACTATTGTAACGTCTTTGATGTTAGACCATTCACCTATATATATATATATATATTATTATTGGGGGCCACCATCAGGAATGATTTAGGGGACCCCACCAGAAAAGGCCTTCTCACTTGACCAAGAGCCGTTGCCAGAGCAGAGTAGACACTCTGATTGGTTCTCCTGGCCTACGGGAAAGCAGAAAGCTACACGTTTCTGTGTCGCTTCTTCATTTTGAGTTGTCATCTTATGAGTATTACTTGTCTGATCACCCATAATATGAGTCCCGGCCCGTGGTACACTCCCAGATGATGCTAACTGTATAAATGGACCTACAAACCAAAAATCAGCCGGCCTGATTAGTGATTTCTAGGCATTGGATCTTTGCATCTCAAATACTGCTCAAATTCCCACGGTTGAGATCAACCCATGAAAATAAGTCCAATCCAATACCTATAAATCACTACTTAGGCTGATTTTTGGTTTGTAGGTCCACTTAGGGATTGGCCAAACATCCATACGGTCAAAGTCCTCTGAGAGTATGCCACGTGGCTCATATTATCTCTGTAACAGGATCCTGTCATTTTAGGGCAGTCAGGCCTGAGCCAAAATTTTATATAGATAACGACGAAATCTAAATATAGAAATTACTCTAAATCTAATATATTTTATATAATTAATACGAAATCATGCAGAGAATCGTGATGAGATACACCATTAATGATATTGTGCATCTCATCACAATTGTCTTTGGCAAAACAACAAAAATGGAGATCATGATTAGAATAACGTTACCTATCCATTATAATAGTACCATTTAAACCTAGCTCATGAGCAGGTGATGCCTTTGGATCAATAGATAATGGAGAACCAATAGATAATAAATAAGAACGGTTAGATCGGACCCAAATGTAAACTCTAGTGCTCACATAAGCACGCTAGCAACTTCAATAACAATGGTTACTTTAGTAGTTAGGGTACCTCCATCCCAAGTTGTCTCCTATATATTCTGGCACCAAGGAGCCCACATTCACCATGTTTGAGTTTTTCTTCTTTTTCTTTGCTTTTGGATTGGCAAATTTTTGTTGTTGCCACTAGCTGCTAGCCTAAAGGTATTGCATAGATGGATAAAACTTTGATGACCGGGCCCTGCCCTGTTATCAAGGGAGATGACAGAGCAGGAGATGTGGGCAAGTGTATTTTGTACGAACGGACCACCTCGGCCTCATCGCACACGTACCCAGGTGAGTACTTGAGTGCTTTTTCCCAAAACACTCACCTGTGTACGTGTGCAGCGAGGCACCTGTGTACGTGTGCAGCGAGGCCGAGGTGGTCCGTACAAAATACACATGCGGACATCTCCTGCCCTGTCATCTCTCTTGATGACAGGACCTTGTCATCGAAGTTTTACTCCTGCATAGATGCAACCTATTCACAAAAAGAGTACATATTTTAATTAAAGGTATGTTTTTGACTGCGTGGATGATTCAAACATAAAATCTTAAATATTGAGGAATGCTCGTGCATCTCGTGTACCACACAACTCACGCTCCAATTTTATTGGAAAGGTTGTGTTTTGGTAATAGCTTCACCTCCATTGCTTATAAATTATTAAAAGGCTCATGCTCCGAGGACTCCCTTTTTCTGACCCCTCTCGGTGTTCAATCGCTCAGCCGTGGACGTTGGTTGTCAGCGCTCCGTTGGATTCTTGAAATGCACGGCCGAGCACACAAACACCAAGAGGGGTCAAAAAAAAAAAGGGGGGTTCCCTTGATCTTGACCCTAATTAAAATACGGCCGGGGAAGGAAAATATTTTGACATCCAAGAAAAGCATCGAAAATTAACAGTAACAAAAACTTAATATATTCCATTAAACCAAATTTGTATATGGTGGTGACTTTTGGGATCGTAAGCAATGATTTTCAACACTTTTCTGGTCATCAATAATTTTCTCCCAATCAAGTGGGAGCATGTGCACTGCCTATTATTTGCATATGTAATCCAAAACATTCTTATAAGATAAAATCAAATATTTATGTAAAAAAAACTCATATTCTATGATCATAATCTGGACCCACCTATTGTTCTTCACATGGCCGAGAATTCATTGATTTTTAAGTGGGGTGAACTTCTAAGTAGTGCGAGAGAATATAGTAAGGGAGTGTAGGGGCACGAAGAGGAAGTGTTCAGAAGTTTTGCTCTTTTTGTTGTTGATTTGCTCTTCTTTGTATTTGGTTTGGTGTTTGGTAGGTTTTCTTATCCTCCAAAAGTCTTCCTCAATAAATTTTTATACTTATAAAAAAAAATAGAAATGATTAACTTTTATATCAAATTTATATTGAAAAATAATAGAAAATTGTAAAAATTTATCAAATTTTCAATAAAATTTATAATAGAAGTGACTGACTTTTTGAACAAATTCTTTTCAGAAAATAACTGTTGTTTTTTTGTTATAACAGAAAAATAACGGTCGTTATTTTCTGAGTATTAAAATAGTATATAACATAATGGGGGAGGTCGGAATCCGTTATAACAGCTGTTATTTTTTCATTATAGCTGTTTTTTAACCATGATTCAATTGAAGGTTTAAAAAACGGCCGTTATAACGGATTCGGACCTACCCCGTTACGTTATGGACCGTTAAAACGCCCAAAAAATAACGCCGGTTATAACGAAAATATTTTCCATTATAATGAAAATAACGACCGTTATTTTCTGGAAATTTTTGTGAAAAAAACGGCTGTTACTTTCATTTTTTCCTGTTTTTTCTGTTATATTCCATTGTTTTCCATTTTTGAAATCCAAATTTTGAATTTCAGCGCCATTTTTTACCATTATATTCTGTTATTTTCCTATTTTTTCTATTTTTGCCCCTGAGCATTTTTTCATTATAATGGAAAAAAACGGTAGCACCCCCAGTCCGTTGTACCGTTATAACGGTCCCCTTTAAACCTTGGTTCAAATCACCGTAATTTGATTTTTGGCAATAATAAATGACTGTAGACTACCATGTCTTCCACATTTTCAAAGAAAAAAATCCACCTATGAGGCGAGATTCCGTGAACTTGAAGGAAAGTACATGTTGTCCCTATCAACCACCTAATTTGTAGGCGACCTCATCACCAAAGACTCTAATTGTCCAATTGATGGACCACCTCTAATGGGCCAATCTCTAATGGGTCATTGGCCGATGTTAGATAATCTTAGTGGCAGCTCTCTCTTTCAAATCCAACTAAAGAATATGATTCCTGAAAAGAGGCCTAGATGAAAAGCATTGGATCAACGCTCGCGATGAAAAGTGATGAAAATTGAAAATTGACCTTTCACGAACTAGTAAAAATAGAGAGAACCGAAAACACCAATCACATATTACACGGCAAATCTACGTGGTTCGGCAGTGTGCTTACATCTACAGATGAGACTTTTTTTCAGTATTTCTAAAAAATTAAGGTTACAATAGTTTCTTCTCTACACCCAACATGGCAGCTCAAATGGTTAGTGTGTATCCACCTCTTTAGGGAGGTCACAGGCAGATTTCCTCCTTTGAGCAGTTGTGCCAAGAGTAGAGATCCCCTTTACCGGCTCTGACCGGGTATGGTGACTACAAAAAAAAAAAAAAAAAAATAGTTTCTTCTCTCTCACTTTCTCACTGATGGGGTTTATTTTTGGTTTGTAGGTCCACTTAGTGATTGGCCAAATATCCTTTCGGTCAGTGTCCTCTTAAGAATGTGCCACATCATTCATATTGGCTGCAGTCAGCGGTGTCGTTGCTGACTGTAGGTGTCATCGAAGGTTTCTTCAACCTATACACCAAAAATCAACCTGATGGATAATTTCTAACCATTAATTCGAGCATTTTTCAAAAATTATATCTATTTTCGTAAATAGTTTAAAATTACTTTTTGTTTAAGAAATTTTCCGAAAATAAAATTATCAAATTATTGTTATTTTATTATTTTTTATTTTGTTTCGAAATAACATTGATAACGGTAAAATAATGGATATTATATATTTTTTTAGCAAATAACTTAATGGTAGCTGCCCGAGTTGGCTGCTTACCATTCAATGGGCCCTACCTTGATTTGTCTTCTTTGTTCTTTTTGGGTCAATATTGTGATAATTTAAAAGAAGTGGGTATGTGGGCTGGGGGGCTCAATCAGTGGCTCAAGGTAGGGCCCGGGTCAAACCAATTATGCAAATGCCTTAGTAGGTGGCACTTGATGGTGGGCCCCCACTTCCCACTTATTATCATTTGTTTTCTTGTCAATAATAGAACTTATCGTTTTGAGAGTATTGGAGCTGTCAAAATCTTAGGAAGAAAAAAAAAATAAAGGTGTAATGATCACATGGTCCTAGTTCTATGGACACCATCTCGGCCGATCCCGTTCTGGATCGGGATCATAGCCCACCGATCCAATCCAAAAATGGATCGTCTCACCCCAAGATCACTGTTTCCCAAAGAAGTTTCACTTTGTCTAAGGCAAGATACGCTGCTGGATCGGGATCGGAGTCAGACTCCGGTCCATGGTTCATAGGTTTCATTTTTCATTAGTCAAGTGACTGCACGTACTTTAATAATTTAATTAACTCAAACTTAAAATTGATTTGCAGGTACAACTTTGGCCAATGACAAAACGACACCATTGTGCATCATGACAACATCCATGGACACATACCATGTGATCATTACTCTGGTAGGGCTCGTATTTTCCCATCTGGTTTATTGGTGGGCCTCTAGGAGGATAGAGTGCAGGCCCATACCTCAGGTGATCGATTTTTGGTGTGTGATTATTTCGTTTGACAACAAAACCTGGCTTTTAAGGCCATCCCATGAAAGACAAAACGGTGGTTTGCTTTTACTTAAAGTGAGTGTCCACTCACCGCTATCAACCCACCGTTGGATTCTCGGAATCCACGCCGGAGAGCAAGAGTGAAATTAGGCTTCTATGCACCAGGGCCGTACAGACCAAACAAAACGGCCCTGCTCAAATTGTGCCCTGTCAACAAAAAAGCAAAAGCTTTTGCAACTATCAACATAACCGCAATGCAGGTTAGTCGGTTATGTCATTGGGGGTGGTTAATTTTTTTTTCTGACGTGGCACAACTTGAGCAGGGCCCTTTTGTTTGGTCTGTGCGACCCTGGTGCATCGAAGCCATTCCCATTTTGAAGATTGGTGATATTCAAATTTGACAGCCCAAAAGGGTAATTTTGAAATATTTAGTTTGTTACACATTCAACACTCTCATGGATTTGTAATAGCAGATATAATTTTTTTTTTAAAACCAAGGGTATCCGGGCCTCTTAGAACACCTAACTAGTCCCCCGGGACACGCTAGTCTCACCCTTCCACACGTGACAAGTGTTCTCAGAGAGTTTGATATGCACTGAGCCACTTATTGTTACGCTTCCAAAAGGTGGCCCCAAGGAGAGTTGAACTCAGAACCTCTCGCTTTCTGGAGCGGAGTCCTAGCCATCAGCACTCAATCCTTGGGGTTCATAGTAGATATAATTTCTTTGCAGTTCGTTGTATTTGTGTTTAATATGTTCTTGAATCTTATATGAACTTATTTTTGCACATTAGTCAAAATTTTGGATTGAGATATGGGTCAGCTTGGGTAGGTCCGGATCTAAATTTCATTTTTAATATCGTGATCCATATCTGGATTTGGATCTGAGTCAGATCCATGACACATGTCCGAATATGAACCATGATCCATATGAGAACATCCGGATCTGACCCATGTGTGGAATATGGGTCCAACCCCCAAACCCAATATTTGACTCAATCCAAATACCTAAGACCATGATAAAAGCAGGGTTTTTTTATTATTATGATTTTAAAGAGAAAATGGTTCATCGTTGTGAAAAATTGGTTATGTATATTCTCACCAAACGCAACCCCATCATTGATTATCATAATTATTATAAATGGGCCCCTTGAATTGGCAAAGCCTTTTCATTAGGGCTGCAACTTGGGCAGGCTCAACCCAACATTGGGTTCGGGTTGGGTTGGCCCCTTAAGTATTTGGGTTGGGCTCAGGCCTGTATTTTGACAACCTAATCAAAATTGGATTGGACTTGGGCTGAGACTTTGAACAATCCGACACAACCCAAGCCTGACAATACACCATTGCAAATATAAATGTATAGATTTTGTTAATGTGTTATGTTTCCTAACCTATTTTTAGTGTGTTTATGTTTCTAAAGATGACAAATAAAAATTCTTGTATGTATTTTTATATTGAAAATTAACATAAAATTTTTTACCAACATTTCCTAACAATAAAAAATAAAAAAATTTGAATAATTTACCAACCCAACCAACCCACTCGGGCTAGAAATTATAGTCTTGACCTTGGGTTGGGTTAGCCTTGGGCTCACAACCTTGAAGATCGGGTTGGGTTTGACCCCCAAACCCAATCCAACCCGTCCAAGTTGCAGCCTTACTTGACTGGCAGTCTATTGATGACCATGGATACATAGCCCCAATCAGGAGTAAAACAATTAATTTTTTGGTTGGTTGTGCTTGATATATAATCTCAAATTACCCAATGATTTAGGCCGAAGCCAAGCCCATTAACAGATATAACGCCCATTAGATTTGGGCCTGGCAGGTAGTTTTGTAAAAAAACAAATTGTTAAGCCCAAATAGTGACCTTAAAAACAAGCCAAGTTCAGCCTGTCGGGCCTACAAATGCAGCCAAGACTATTTGAACTGACTTTTGAAAAGGACCGGGCTCCCATGACCGGCATTTTATGACAGGCTCACGGGACAGGCCACGTCGAGCATGGATTCCGAGTGCAGAATCCACACCCAACAAGGCCACATCCCGTTAGCCTGTCATAGAAGGCCGGCCACGGGAGCCTGTACCTTTGGAAAATACCATTACTTACATGCTGATAAAATAGCTTATGAGAGAATTCTCAAAAAGCTTGAAGATCAATTTTGTTCTCAAGAAAATCTCTTCAAGAATGGACTCAGCGGTAATTAAACAGTAAGGGTGACCCCAGGCCCATAATAGCAATTCAGCGTTTGGAATGGCGAATTCGCCAACGATTATGGGGAAAACCCAGCTACCCCCTAAATGGCATTGCTGTGTTGGGGATCTCTACAGAATTGCATGAATTATGAGGCGCAAAGCATGCACCATCTAATCAACTCCCAAAACACAGTTGATGCAGATTCAAATATAATGCAAGCTGTTACGGGCCATCCAAAAAATGATCGGTAAACTAACCCGGTAACCCTCATGCACATTCCATCGTCATGTACGTGAAATGGATGGTTGAGCTAATGCCCAGTGAACAGTCAAATGAATCACCTAAAGATGCAGAACTATGGTGGGCAGAATATGAAGCAATAGTTAATCCCTTTTTATGGAGTCCGACTTCATTCCCGGGCAAACTTTTGCTCCAGCACCCGCCCACCCCGCCCGGAGGCTAGGAAATTCATCTAGTAATGAGGGGTTAAAAAAAATATAATATCCACAACATCGTAGCAGTAATTAAAAAAAAAGAGCTTTCCAGATATACGGCAGCTTATGTAGCTGTAGCACGGAACCAGATTGGTGCTCAGGTGAAATACCTTTACGGCATCATGTTGGCCATAACACATGAATACCAATTCAAGGAACTGCAACATTGAGACTATCCATATGAAGAAAAAACATTTACCAGAATTTCAAAAATTATTTTCTCAACATGGGAATCGCATGTAGTGAAAGAAATTATACTGTATTATAATTAGATCGCATTTTATATGATTGCTTCAATTTCATCCGAGGTTGAGGCCACTCCATTTGGGGAGTCTTCTGCATGGAGCTGAACAGAAACATCATCAATGGCTGAGTTCAGCTGTGCAATCTTCTCTGTCAGTATCTTTCGCGTCTTCTGTTCTTGTCAATCAGATCATCCAAATGAGGTCAGTGCAGATTATAAGCAAAGCGAGGAGAAGAGCCAAGTGAAAGAGGAACATATAGTTTGTTCATCAAAAGACAAAAACATATATTTCTATTGCCACAGAACAGACAGAAATTCTCATTCCTCCTTTTTTTAAAACAGGTATCCTGCTTGCAAAGAAGTAAAACTGCACCTGGGTCCAAGGATTTCGCCTGAGAACTTGTTAGGTGTTACCCAGTACGACTTGTAAGTAGTATACTACGAAAAGAAATTCGACATCGTTCATGAAGCATCAGAGATGCTCACTAAAAGGGCAAGGAATACCCATAACCAAATGAGGTGAGGGCTCTTTATGCAATCCCAGCCTGAACTAGGAAGATGCACATGACAAGGTTAAAAGTTCCATTTAGGGCCCATCAGGACTAAGTTTCAAATAAAACTGAAGGGAGGCTCTGTGAAAGGTCCGATAATATCAATCACCGTATCCAGGTTTCCATCACAAGAAGGCAACTCTATATAATCCAAGGACTTGGACAGCTTGGACCCATGGGAACTAGATCTATGACTTGTGCTCCAGATTGGACCTATCATTCAATCATGTCCTCAGAGTGAGCATAACGTAGCCAACTTGTTAACAAGACAAGAAGAGTTGTTCCATTATATTGCAAATAGTTTTCTCTAGTTGATGTTTTCATTATTCTCCTCTTAATAAAGTTTTGTTAGTTTACCATGAAAAAAAATAGCACCCAATAACCAAGAAACACAATGGCTCAATCCCTGGTGATATTGTCAGTACTCAGTAGCCTTACTCAGCATTCCATATAAAATATCTTCTTGTTTTATTCCTTCAGTCAGCACTGAGCACTCAAATACAGTGCCAAGAAAACCCATAATGGACAGTATACACATTGGACTTCTGAATATTTAGTTGGTACTTGGTAGGCCACATGGATAACAATGTTGTGACAAGAACTCCATCTTGGAGCCTTTTACTTGGCAATAAACGTGATATAAGCTTTCAACGGAGGCAACTCTGGGTCTCCAAATATGGGAAGGGATGTTGGGAGTATGTTTTAGAGACTTGAACCAACACTCTACTTGGACGAGTAACTCAATACTGACTGCCAGGTACTTATCATGATGATTGGACCAGGATACTGGTCAATCCATTGTGTAGTTTGATAAATATTCATGAAATCCCGGCCAAGTTATAATGACAAAACCTAGTTGAATCAGCTTAGTTGGTTCTGACTATCAAGTCCTTGTTATGACAATTGGACTCAGTTAATCTGCTGCATGTAGTCTGATTAACATTCAAAGAGATTTGGCTTTTGTGCTGGCTGAGACACTCTCCCAGACGAAGCTTTTAAATTTTGGTAGGAGAGGATACACCCACTGAGGGAAGCGGGTGTGATCTGAAATCATTGAAACCTACTCAACCCTAGCATCGAAAATGCAATCCGTCAGCTCAAACTGCACTAAAAATGCCAGTAGTTAGATGCCCCCTAGCAATCCCTTTAAAATCTGGTCTTTTCCTTCCAAGCAACCTCACAGAATCCTTGGAAGGTCATAAAGCACATATAGCACACGGTCCTTGCTGCTCAGGTCAACACCTGTTTTCCACAGTAACTTTTTAGATGAGTAATCTCACATGCCAGTAGACAACACATGTTCAGTGTACAAGTTGTACCGTACATACCAGACAAGAAATTCCCCAAGTTACATATTAGAATGGATATAAGGGCAACCCAAACTATCGAACTTACGAAAAGTGTGTCTAGGTCAATAAAACAAAGAAGAAAGGACAAGATGACTCTTCAATTAACAACCGTAATGAAGGGCCCCTTTTAAGCTATGGCGCTCCACTATATTTTACTACCAGGTGGATAAGCATAGAATACAGAAAGACCAAAATTGGGTGGAAATTAATAAAACAGAAAAGGTCACTCATGCTAAACATGAACTTGTTTGAAGTTATTGATAACTTTAAGAGCAAATCCTCACCTCCAAAGCTTTTTCCTCATCATATATAAATTTCGGCAGCTTCCTCATCAAATCTTTTTTGTCAGCCCCAGACAGCGCCTTGCTGATCTGTAAGATAATATTATTGATCGATCAGTCAGACGTCACAACATAAAGTAAAAGCACATAACCATTTGATGGAAGTTAATTAGGATATAAGGATGCATGAAGCTGTCCACAAAGGTGCAAACAACTGCCTAAGCCATATCACAATCTAGACTTACTCATCATCCAACAAGGAATGTCAAATGCAAATGCAGCTCGTCAAATACATACATTAATCCATCCATCAACCAAACATATCTACATAAATATGTGTGCGCACACACACTAGTGACAAAGCGAGAAAGAGCTCCAATGTAACTCTTCTACAAACTAAAGGCTTGTATAAATTGAACTGTCAATTCTATAACTGTCAATTCTATCAGTGCATGCCTCGTTGATGTGGAGTGTCCGCTAATGGGCCAGATCTTGGGTGGGCATAGCCCATAACCCGCATCAATCAGATGATCCTAACCATTTGACCAATGGATTTTTCACAGGCCGCTGCCTGCAATTTTATGACAGTCCAAAAGCATGCAAATGTCACTCATAGGATTATCTGATCAGTAAATTTTTGGCCTCCAGCCCATGCAAGAGGTGGCCCACCTATTGGACAATCTGAAGTGATGGAATATGCAACAACGGCGGGTACAGATGGTAAATAAAAACTTTTAGTTTCTATTATTTATATAAAAGTTATTCCTTCTATAATATCAATATATAACAACTTGCTCGAGCACCTGGATTTAAATTATTTCAAATTAAATATATTTGAGCAGATATTGATGTCCAATCATAGTCACAAAGTCGGGATTCAACAATAAATCGGCAAGGGGTCAAGTCGGGAAAATTCAGATAAATTCGGTAAAAATTGGCAGAAATCGGCAAAAATAAAAAACATATCATGGCATTTTAGTTAGAAATGTTGTTTTTAACAAAACACATTTATATGATGAAAAGCACATCTATAATTCTGTAGTAACAAATCATAACTCATAAGCATAATATGTCATTCATAATTCCAAAATCGGCAAAATCAAAATCAAAAGGGGGAAAAATGGGCCTCAGTCGATTAATCGGCAAAATTCAGCAAAATCGTTGATTAATCGCCGAGTTTTTTAATAAATCGGAGATTTTGCCGATTAATCGGCGATTGATTTGTGAGTTCAAAAAATCGGAGATTTTTGGAGATTTTTGTGACATTATATGGTTTATTTTCTCTCTATCAAATGAACATCGCCTTTTGATCTCTTCAAGGGAAGCTGGTGTTGAACCCATGACCTTTGCTCCCTCTGCACCCAATTCAAAGATCAGATTACAAGAAAAGAGCTGGAATCAGGGGAGGATTTAATGGAAATATGCACCATGGTAACCAACAATATATGCAGCTAGACTTTTAGGTCCTGTATGGTTGCCCTTAGAAAAGTTCTTTAGAAATGATTCTTACCCATAAATGTCCATAAAAGTTTTCTAGATCGACATTTTTTGACTTATGAATCCCATCTTAGAAAACTTTTCCGTGGTCACCATACAGGCCTATAAAAGAAAAATTACTACGTAGCTAAAGGCAGATAAATTTCTTCAGTTTGACAGCAGCAGCAATTAGGCAAACATATGTGACAGCATTCAGGTGATCCAAAGAAAACAAGCTCCCTTTCCAAGGATATTGGACCCAACATGGAACCAAACATCACAAACTAAACCCAACTACAACGCATACATAAAATTGAGAAAACAAACTTACCTGAGGTGCATATACACAACCTAGTGTTCCAACTACTATTCCTCCCAGTACAAAGCCACCAACAAAGACACTTGCACTACTAGGTCCACCATCCCTGCTGTACTTGCACAAAATGCAGGAGTTTGTAATTAAAAACTTGTAGCATAATGTCAATATGTGATAAGAACAGCTAAGGGTGACAACAGGAAAACACTGAGACAGAGGTACTTGAAACAATAATACAGTAGAGTACAAATGCTCAGAGGCAATAAGTGACAATCTGAAAAAAGAGGAAATGTAAGATGGATCTGGTAATGTACAAGAAGGGAACAATCTGTGGAAATAACTAATAAATGCTCATGAAACAATACAGAAGTGCCAGAACTAACACAAAAAATAACAAATATCCTCTGAATGAAGTTTGGTAAATTCAAGAAAGAAAACTTGAAAACGCTTTATAACCCACTAAACTGGTATAAACTATGATTGTTTTTATGAAACAGAATCCAACCCAAAGACTGTAGACAAAGTGAGAAGACGTGTCAGAAATGTTGACTCCAGGTGTTTCTCAACCTTTTGTTAGTTTAATACTATAACAGTTCAACTATCAAACATTAGCAAGTGTAAAATCACCCAGATCTCGGGCTGCAAATACTTGAGCATAACTCACATTCAATGTAGTGAAACCAACAAGTATCATGAATAGTAGGATGGTTGAGAATACATGAATAATATAATGAGTAAATAGGAAACGGTGACAACTCTTAAATGTGCCGAACAAAGGAGTACAGAAAAGAAAGTAAAAAAAAATATTATAACCACCACAGTGCCTCCTGTCTCCTGGTGCATCCACTAAGCCCAAGTCTAAGATTTTACATTCATGAAAACCAAAATTTCAAGTATCATTGCTGGCGTGAGCTAAATTGAGTTCATGTCAATGTCAACAAATATATCTCACAGAAACTCAAACATATGGACAAAATTGTTGGACTTGAGTCTACAGATCACAATCAGTCGTAAGGAATGACCAGAAAACAAGAACAATCACTAAGTAATGAGTAAAATAACACCAATACCTTGCTTGAACAGTAAGTGGCCTCTTATAAGTTGATAGTTTCACTTTCCTATGGCCAATAGGACTGAAAGCCAAGCTACTGGAGAAAACGTTATGAAGGCATTGGACCGCGGGCTTCAAAGGAGAACCTAACAGAGAAAATTTGGGAAGGATTAGATGGTCTGAAAAAACTCCAATAAAGCAAAATGATGACAATCAAACAGATGAGACATTCATAAGCATGTCATATATTGCTCCAATGGCATATAATATTAAGTTGATTATTCACGCGAAACTGTTTCAATGTTAGTTAGCCTACTCAAACATCTCAAAAACCTTTGTTTCGGAAGGCAAGAGGATTACTGGTTAGTGTTAGGGGCTGAGCCAAGTTTTGAGCTCAGGTTTGTAGTATCTACAAAATTGATTTTATGCAAGAGGCCAACTCCCAGATTAATTTTATGATGTGAGACAGTCACTATGACCCTTTTGATTTACTGCAATCCCAACTAATGACATCAATAGAATCTCCCCTCACCACTCTCCAATGGTTGGTCTGGAAAGGTGGAATTTGCGAGAGGAGTTGCAGCTTGTGCTACCCCAAGACCAGGTAACTTATGGGGTTGACTTTGTAAGGTTTAGAATTCTGTGTTGGCTAATTCCGTATGACAAAATGAGAGTTAGAGTCTACCTTTGAGCTAGGTTGTGTGAGTGTCCAGTGCGTATATCACTCAAGCCTACCAAAAGATTCGAGAAGCATCAAGGTTCGATTGAAGAATAGAAGCTTCGCATCGATCACGCTTAGGATGGTGACTTAAAGACCCTAGATTCTAGGTGATAAAATAATAATTATTAATCTCTAAGTGCCTCCAAACTCTTGGTTTTTGTGCCAGAACAAGGATAAGATCGATTAAGGTTTTTCAGGTCTTTACTGTGTGCACTTCAATCTACCTTATGCATTGCCCGATCGATCGAAATACAAACTAATTGTTGCTGAAAACTTTCACTGGTTGGTCTTCGATCGATCGAATGTCCCTGACCGATCAATCGGAGAACAAACATATCAGAATCTGAATTCTGCCTTGAATCGATCAGATATCAACTAGACAAAAATCGATCGATCCGATTGATTATTATCAGCCTTCGATCGATCGAACCTTTAAGAACCGATCTATCGGACCGCGTGCAGATTTGATTCCGTCCTTCATTATGTTTACTCTTTTAACCCAAATACCTCATTTTTGGACATGGATCGTCCCTCCTATATATAAGCGTGTTAAGGACGAAAAGCTAAGAACAAAAGCCTCCAGAAAGCTTGTGTATCCAAACCTAGGCATAGGTAAACCTTCCAAGCCTTTCGAGATTCAACCTAAGAACCATTGATGATTTAATTGTTCTTAGAGCGTTTTTGAAACCACCGCGTGTTCGTTTCATACTCGAGTGATTCAAGTAGTGCTTTGGAGAGATTCCAAAGTGGTTGCCTGATCGTTGAAAAAGACACTCGTGGGATTCGAGGCGTGGATGCAGCAGCAATTGGCTTGAGTGATTCGAGTCTGAAGACTGTAAGAACATTGTAGAGTGGGCAGGGACGGAGCCAGGATTTTGTTTAAGAGGGGGGGCATAATATAATTAAAAGAAAATTTTGAGGGGCCACTAAACTAAAATAAAAATTGAGATGGGCACAGAAACTGAAATAAGGGTATTTAAGGGGGTACAATATAATTAAAAGAACGATTGATGGGCACTAAACAAAAACAAAAATTGAGGGGGGCACTAAAACTAAAATGAGGTTAAAAATTGGAAATAAATTTTTTTTTTTAAAGGATTTTCAGAGTTGAGGGCGTGCCCCCCCTGGCCCCTTGTTGGCTCCGTCCCTGAGTGTGGGTAACTTCTTGTACTCCATTAACTTTTTCATTAGTGATCCTTTCATATCTGGACGTGGTTCCAAGGGTTTTCTCGGATGGGTTTCCTAATAAAAAATCGCATGAGTTATTTAATTTCCGCACTTGATCTTGTTTAGATTAACTAAACGAATTAGTATTAGATATATCACCTGATATATTTGATCTAAGTCGGTTAGGTTAATCATCTTGAATTTAATCAATCGATTAGGATTGTGTGCATGCGTTTAGATCCCTGGATTGCGAGTCTACGACCAATAGTGTTTAGGTTTAATCCATTAAATTTTTAATAAACCTATTCACCCCCCCACCCCCTCCCCCCTCTCTCTAGTCAGACTTTTGCACCTTAACCCAAACCCCTCACCCTAAAGAAGTTTGCAAGTAGGTTAGGGCTTCGAGAAGAGTTGAGAGAAGAGGAGAAGTAGAACTTAATGTCCTAGTCGACTCCCCACAATATAATATATTATTGAAAACTGTAAAAAGGATAGTAATACCCCAATACATCCAGCACATTACAAATAACTCTTTTAACACTCCCCCCTCAAGCTGGAAAGTAAACATCATGTAACTCCAGCTTGGAACAAATGTAATCCATACGACTCTTAAAAATGACTTTTTTTATAATTACTCTAAAAAAATAAAAGAGCTTTAGTAAAAAAATCCGTTAACTATTTAGACTTCACGTACATAGTAGAAATATCTCCAAACACAACCTTGTCTCTAATAAAGTGACAATTCACCTCAATATTTTTTATTCGTTCATGAAATACTAGGTTAGAAGTTATATAGATAGCTGCTTGATTGTCACAATGCAACTTCATCGAAGAATCCACATCAACACCCCACTCCTCAAGGAGGTGTTTCAACCACGTTAACTCGCAAGTGGTATCAGTCATTGCTTTATATTCAGCTTCAACACTCGAACGAGCAACCACAAATTGCTTTTTACTTTTCAAGTCACTATTCACGGGTATTGTTCACCAACACCACAAGGTTTTGATGCCTTGAAGAAACCCTAATCCTCTCATCTTTTCCAAGTTCTTCTCTTTCTTTCCTTTTCCTTCCTTAGGAATCAAGTTTGGTGATGGTGTTGTCGTGAACAATATCCATAAACAGTACCCATGATTTTTTTAAAAAGCTAGGGCTCACTCTACAGGCTGCCGTAGGGCTAAGGATTTTCTCAAACAGGGTGTTACAGGCTAGGGTTTGATAAAAAAGGTTGTCGCAACCTATGTATAGGCTTCCGCAAGCCCCTGAAGGTGAGGCCCTGCAATAATGTTTAGTGCATGTTGATGATCCCCAGCCCCTAAAGAGTCTCTGAAGTAGTGTTGGTGTTGTACGATGTGTGCTAGCGTTGTTTGTAGTCCCTGAAGTAGCATTAAAGTGGTGTTTGATGTTGTGTCCTTGTGGGTGCTACCAGATGTTTGTTTTAATAGTGGTGACGTGTTGTGATGTTGTTGGTGTTGCCAGGTGTTCGTTTTACTGCTATGTGAAGTTGTAATTTTTTGGGGGTGCATAGTGATGGAGAGCAAGGATAGTATGTTGATGCCAGGTGACTACTTTAATATTCAGATGATTTTAATTAAAATTAATGGAAGTAATTATGACCCTTGGGCTAAACCTGTGGAGGTTTGTCTTACGACCAAAGGAAATGCGAAGTATTTGTCTGAAAATAGGCCAAGCTCTAATACCATGTAAGTTAGGTTAAAGCTTTGAGAAGAAAGAAAGAAGAGTTGAGAGAAGAGAAGTCCAACTTGCTTAATGTCCTAGTCGACTCCCTATAATATATTTTTTTTATAGGTAACATTTATTATTCCCCCCTAACCCCCCCTAATGTAAGAACGGGACCAAACCCAGGTCTTTGGGAATAACCCCCCAAAGACTCGATCTCATGTCTGTGGGTACAACCCCCCACAGCCTGGCCAACTCAGATGTTGGACACTTCTTAAAACGGTATTTAATTGAAAACTATCAAAAGGACATAATACCCCTACACATCCACCACATTACAAATAACTCTTCTAACAATGACAAAGCATGCTAATTGAATCAGGTGAACGATAGAGAAAAGAATCGATATTTTTGCCAACTAAGTTCAATTCATAGATGGACAATTTGACTTTGTGGGCATGAAGTTACCATAGTTGGCAACATAAGCTTGATACAGTAGAATGTTGGAACAATGTCTCCTTGAGAAATTATAATTAGAAGGAAAACTCGAGGATGAATTTCCTTTAAGCAGGGGGAGTTGATGTGGAGCGGGATCGGGATCCCTTGCTTCAAAAAGTAGGCCAATCTTGTGGACAGAATGAAGAGGGATATTTTTGTAGATGCACAAGTGCATTTTGGAGATTTTGGATGTGTTTGTATTTTTTTAATAGTGGAGGGTCATGATAAATGTTTTTATACATGAAGGCATGGAACAAGGCACTTTAGTAGCCTAAAGCATGAGGCGTAAACTCAAGGTGTGGCGCGTGAGCCTCACGAGTACGCCTTTATAAATGATTGCTAAAAATAAAAGAATAAATATGTAATAAGATAAATTCATTAATAAAATACAAATTTACGAAAATTTGTGAAAAAAATAGCATTAACCTAAGTACTTATCAAAAATAATAATATTAACCTATTAGATTTTTTTTACCTAAATTTAACCTAGAAAAGATTATTATTATTTAATTAGAGAAAAAACACAGAAGAAAAGGAGAAAATATATTGAAATTTTTAAGGTACAACAATCTAAAATTGCCCCCACAACCATACTCATATGAGGTTCATGCCACTGTCACAAGGCGCTAAAAGAGGTTTTAAAGGTGTGAGGCATAAGCATTTTCAAGCATTAGTGGGCGAGGCACATACCTCACCAACTTTTATGTTTTTTTAATAAGCCGCAGAGCATTTTGGAGAAGCTTCACCCTGAGGCGAGCCTCGAGCCTCGAGGCATAAAACCAATGGGAAGATCCAATGGTTGTAATCAACCAAAGAGATTATGGCTTTGTATAAAAGCCTCTCTTTGAGTTGAAAGAGGAAGTTTTTGTCTACTTGAAAGAGTTTTCTGTGAGAGTTGAGCTTGAAGCTCTTCCCCCTCCTTGTTGAGGTTATCCAGCGGCATCATGTGCCCATGTAGGAGTCCAGCCGGGATCTCCCAACCTCTGCTGCAGAGTGTCAGAGCGAGGTGACCACTGTTGTACTTGTTTCTAAATGTGGAAGCATGGGGTCCCATCTCTGATCATCTTCTATTCATCGATAAAGTTTTTTTATGTCTTTTTCTTCTTCCCCCAATGGGAGTATGGATTGGTTGTTAATCAACAATAGAGATTAGGTCTTTGTATAAAAACCCATTTTGAGTTAAAAGATGAAATTGCTGTCTAATTGAAAGAGTTTTCTATTAGAGTTGAGCTCGAAGCTCCTCCCCCTCTTTGTGAGGTTATCCAGCGACTGTCGTGTGACCATTGAAGAGTCCAGCCACGACCTCCCATCCTCTACCGTGGACTGTCACAGAGAGGGCCACTGTTGTACTTGTCCCCAGTTGCAGTTGGACTAGTGCGGGTCCCATCTCTGATCATCTTCTATCCGTCGATTTAAGTTTTTATTTCTTTTTCTTCTTCCCTAAAATTTCTTCATATTTTTTTAATTTTATCTAATTTATTTTTTTTCGCAAAATCAGCCTCATCACCTCCATGACATTCACAAGCTACGTGAGGAGGATATGACCTCAATAGTCATTGAACAACATCAAAACAGTTGGGTAACCGTTTTCAATTCAAAACCCTAATTTAACACAAAATGTCACAGCCCGTCTCCTAATTTCTATCTCATATTAGATAACTTGGGACTTTTCCACAAAATAACGTACACCCAGATCATATTCATGGATAAACATCAACATAAATTAAAGACCAAACACTGACATTAACCAAAAAACTATGGATTTGGGCAGTTCATATATCCGTATATTTAAAAGAGAATCATTTGCAAGTCAAGACTTGCCATGGCGAGTTGTGTCCAAAAAATAACACCGAGTCACCATAAGAACCGGAGAAACTACACGATTTCAGCTAGAGTAAATTAAAAATTAGGTCAAAACAAGAGAAAATCAAAGCCACAGAGAGCCATAAATTTCAAGAAATTAAACCCAGAAAAAAAAAAAAAACCACAGGTTTCAAGCTAATCACAAGAAGTTACGACGATAATGAGAGAAAATAACAAAAAAATTAGAGAAATTTACCAGATAATAACTGGATTTGAGGATTTCTGGCAGAGACGAAAGAATTCACTGGAGCATTCATCGTTTATGGATTAGAAGAGTGAGAGAGTCAGTTTGTGTCATCAGATATGAACGATGTACAGGTGTTTATTATTTCATTTTTCGATAATATCAAAGCTTCAGAATAAAATGAAGGAAAAAAATGGTGGATGATGGTACATTGATTCGCGGCTATCATGTCACTTAACCACGCTCATTGACGTTGATCTGACTTTCTACCGTGAACCGTTGATTTGCGAGACCCTTTACGGGACCTGATGGAACATTATTAAAATCGTGCCTTGCGAGCTATCAGAATTCAGAATCAAATCTAACCAACCATAATTAGGCAAAAGATTTGGATCGTTTGATCCATACTATCAAGTGATTGGCCGCTCCATACGCTAAACAACATAGTGATTGGGTGATCCTAACCATCCAATTAATTGTTTGACTTTTAACAGTTGATGATTAGGATCAGCTAATTGGTGTGATTTTGAGGAGTAAAACTTGAGTCACAAGATGTTGTGACGGAACACGGTCACAGCACTCAATTCGAGCCACGTAGCACTCTATCAGAGATCTTTGACCGTATGGATGTTTGACCAGTCCCTCGGTGGACCTACAAACCAAAAATCAGCCTGATTAGTGATTTACAACCTTTGGATTTATGCACCCAAATAACGCTCAATAATGCTCAAATTTCTACCGTTAAAATCAACCCATGAAAATAACTTCAATAGAATCAGTTAGAAATCACTAATCAAGCTGATTTTTTGTGTACCAGTCCAGCGAGGGACTGCCCAAACATCCATACAGTCATTGTCCTCTAATAGTATACCACGTGGCTCGCATTGAGTGCTGTGACCGTGTTCCGTCACAACATCTTGTGACACAAGTTTTACTCGATTTTGAGGCCGGGGCTTATCTAAGAGGTATGCCATGAATTGAACGTCTAGATTGGTGCCACGTCCACCTGTTTGGTGATAATGCTATATATACAAGACTCCCGTGTGATTTCACCTATAATCATGCGATCAACGGCGTTGGTGTACTGTGTACATGCAGGATTCGTGACTCTTGAGTCACCAAACATACCATTAACTTGTAAAACCATTTACGGGGAGAAAATTTTAAAAACGCCACGTGGTACACTCTTAGAGACCAATGAACACATGGCGCACTCTTAAAGACCAATGACCCTATGGAGGTTAGGCTCATCCCTACATCCCAAAAATCAACTTGATTGTTGGTTTACCATTAGATTTTTGTCTTTTTCATGGGTTGATTTTCAACCATGGGATTCGAGCATTATTTTGGGGTACTCAGATCTGACATTTAAATCGCTAATCAGGCTGATTTTTGGTCTCTGGGTCTACCTAGGGATATACCAAACATCCATAAGGTCATTTTCTCTAAGAGTGCCATGTGGCCCATTTTAACAGCAGATTGGATTAAAAAAGGGTGCTGATGTTTGTGCACCCCATTTCCTATCCCGGTGCACTCCTAGCCGGGGCACACCCCAAAATAGAGATCTCTCTCTAAAACTTGGGTGACCGGTGACCATTACTGACGGCCCACAAAATGAGCCACATGGTATATTTTTAGAGGACACTGACCGATGGATGACCAATCCCTAGGTGGACCTACAAACCAAAAATCAACCTGATTAGTGATTTCAAACCTTTCAATCTTGTACCCCAAATATTGGTCGATAAGGCTCAAATTCCCACGGTTAGATGAACCCATGAAAATGGCTCCAATCCAACGCTTGGAAATCACTAATCAAGTTGATTTTTTGTTTGTAGGTCCGCCTAGAGATTGGCCAAACATCTATATGCTCAGTGTCCTCTAAAAATGTGCTTTGTTGCTCATTTTGTGGGTGGTCAGTGATGGTCAATGAACCGCGCGGAGCCCAACCGAGTTCGTTTTCTGCCGCCACTGGCCGGCCGCTGGGGAAACACAGCCCGGACCCCTTTCGGGAAAAGGGGGTGGGGGTCCAACAAGCACTAGCTGCAGAGGGGGCTCACAAGCACCGGTCAGCCAAGTTTTAGCGAGATATCTCTCTTTTTGGGGTGTACCCCGAGATAGGAAATGGGACTCGCCTGGGCCGCCTGTGCAATACTATCTCGGCCTCTGGCTGCCTCGGCAGTCCAGAACCGAGGCAGAGATAAAGAGCCACGGGGGTAATCCAAGTCAAGGGGGTAATCCAAAGGTTTGAAAGCATAAAGGGGTATTACAAATTATTATCAAATTTCAGTGGGCTGTTACTAATATTTAGGACTTTAGAGTGCCGGGGTCTGGTGGACGAGCATGAGCCACGAATAAATGACCATCCAAATAGAAGAGCTTGACCTTGATACAGAATTCCGAAGACAAAAATCCCTTAAAATGCCACGTTGCATACTCTTTCAGGTCCAGATTGTTTGGACCATCCCTACCCACCAAAAAAATCAGCCCGACTAGTGATTTCCAGCCATTGTATTTGGGTAATTTTATAAAGGACTTCATGAACCCGCCCCAGAATGGGTTCCAAGCCCACCCATAATGAAAATGCTCAAATCCAATGGCTAGAAAATCACCAATCAACCTGATGTGTCTAGATCCACCAAGGGATGGGCTAAACAATCATGATGCCAGTGGGCCAAAGACCACCACCTGGCAAGACCCATTAGGGTGGCGTGCACATGATACAACTATGTTGAAAGATGGGATCTTTGTTTTAAGTTGAAATTAAGTCGATGAACGTCGCATAAGTTATTTTTTTTATGTTGCCAAACACCCCCTTAAAGCGTATAATCATATAACATGGGCTAAATGTAATAGTACACGATTCTTAGTTTCCATTTTCCATGAAAAGGAAAAAAATTTGCCTCGCACATTGCTTGACCCAAGGGCTCCAGGCAAATCAAGGGACGTTCATCAATGCATTGAGGTAGGACCTATATAATCTGGTAGATAGCATTTCATGTGTCGATTAACGGTCCTTGATTCGCGTGACAGCCTTTGTGTTAAGTATTGCATGAGGCAAATTTTTTGAAAAATAATTACCGTATTTACGGCCCAAAACAGCTACCAACCCAGAATTTACGGCCCAAAACAGCTACCAACCCAACCCTATAGACGATAAAAATGTACATTTTTTGGAACATTAGACAGGAACCACAATTTCAATATTCAACTAACTTTTCAACTTCTTGTTTTAATATTGCCTTTAAGTAAATCGTACCTATGCAGATATAGGGCAGAGTCCCTACCAGATTTTTTGAAGAAAAACAAAAGAGAGTAATAAAAATCTCTCTCTTGTGTATGAACACAACCCCTTATGAAAATGCCATGTGGCATACTCTTTCAGGCCCATTGACCCATGGATGTTTGATTCAAATGTACGCATAAAGTCCCTAAAAACAAATGCTCGGATCTTATGGCTAGAAATCACCCATGAAAAATGATCAAATCCAACCACTCAAGCTAATTTTTTGGTATGTAGCTCGATAAGGGGTGTGCTAGACACCTATAGGTTGGACAATGCTGCAACAAGAGCGACTTACTATAAGAGTAGAACTTTGCTGACTACCCCCATGAGAAACTTTTTTAGGACGCGGACTGTATGGATGTTTGGTTTGGCCAATCCCTAGGTAGACCTACAAACCAAAAATCAGCCTGATTATATAATGGTCATTACACTCAAATTCCACGATTAAAAATCAATTCATGAAAGCAACTCCAATCCAATGCCTAAAAATCAATAATCAGGCTAATTTTGGTCTGTATGTTCATTTAGGGTGGGGCCATATTGACTAACTTAGAGGTAGGTGTAACAATGTATATCAAGGGGTCCACGGGTCTAATAGAAGCAGAGTGCTAAAATCAATAATCAGGCTATTTTTTTGGTTTGTATGTTCATTTAGGGTGGAGCCATGTTGGCTAACTTAGAGGGAAGTATAACAATGTATATCAAGGGGTCCAAGGGTGCTCGGCACAGAGCCAAACAACACCTCCCTTTAGCACTTTGCTGAGGACTCAAACTTACGACCTGCTGGGATCTTCTGCTCTGATACCATGTTGACAACCACTTTATTCTAAAAAGTGGTAATAAACATCAATACAGACAGAAAATCTCTAAGAAGATGCCACATGGCTCATATTGGGGGTGGTAAGCAACTTTGCTGACTTGTGGCCATCAGCAAAGTTCTACCCAACTTCTAAAAAGCCACTCTTTTGTAGTTAAGCTGCTAAGATGGGCATTTCAGGCCATAATTGCAAAATTACAACCCTTCAATAATTCTTCCAATTATTTTTCCCCTGCAGGGCTCGTGTTTTGTACATGCGAACCCCATTCAGGGTCATAAAGGCATGTTCAGACCTTCAATTCCGCTTCAACAACCCTTAAAAAAAAAAAAGATTCCCACGCTAATGATCGAAATTAATTAAAAATGCTTATCTTTGAAGTATTTGCAATAAAACATACCAACTTTTGGATAAAAAACTAAGTATAGAGGAACACATTAATATTAATAAGGTCAGAGTCGGGGAACAACTATTTTTGACAACCATTTTGGCGGACCCACGTAGAAGATGAATCAATGGCTGATTTTTGGTGAGGATGATCTCCTCACCATATAGATCACCCGAACAAAAAATCAGCCCGTTCTAAAATTTCTAACCCCATCAAATGTGGTTTTCAAGTTATACGGAAAAAATAGACGGTCCATAATTCTTCCACTTCTAAACCAGTCTACGAATATCAGAATGATTTGAATTTTTTCAAGGATGATCTCCTCGCCATAGAGATCATCCTCACCAAAAATCAGTCATTGATTCATCTTCTATGTGGGTCCACCAAATGGTTGTCAAAAATAGTTGTAAAAAATGGTTGTCCCCCGACCCCGACCCATATTAATATTAGGGCAGCTCACTTTTAAGGCAAGCAACCCCAGAAGTCAAATTGAGAAACATAGTTATGGAAAATTACAAAATGCTCCTCCTAATTGAGCAAAATTACCAAACCACCATCATCTAATCAAAATCTCCCTTTAAACGACCATTAGTCAACTTTTATTGGGAAAGTTTAAGCCATTTGGTCACTTTTGTGGAGTGGTGTTGGACCTGTTGGTAACTTTACATTATTTTATTAGGATATTCTGCTTAAAAGGTGTTCTTTGATAGTAGTGTTGCTGTCACCCTCATGAAAGGATATCATCCCTAGGTTTAGACTGTTGGATGGTCCTTGAATTCCAAAATTCTCGAGATTTACAACACTGGGAGGGTTCTTCCCAAGACTGATAGCACCACTTTCCCCTCATTTATTATGGTAGTGGACCACTTCTTATTTGGACTGTCCAACGAAAAAGTAATCTCCTGAACCACAGATTCCAACTACAACACAGATCACATTTTGTTTGAGGGTCAAGAAAAAAAGTTAGCCAAAATATGACTTATCGGACGGTTAGTATTGTCTGGCCCATGATGATCCATAAAAAGCATCTTAGGACCACTGTACCCAGCAAAAAAAAATTAAGTGGGACCACCCAAAAGGGGTTGACGATAGTTAATGGCACGTACTAGGAATTAGCAACACCTTTTCATTTAAATTTTGAGTCTTAAACTCCAAGATTTTACCAAGCATCCTTCCAAAATAATTTAATTAATTTACAGTCCCACAAGTACCAAACTGAAAAGATTTATGAAGTTTCTATAGAGGAGATTCATCAGATACGGCCTTTTTTGTAAGCTCAAATTATAAGAGGACTGTTTTAATAATTTATGATTTTTAGTGATTAAACAAGTTAAAGGTATTTTAGTAAAAACCCCTTGGAATTTAAAAGTAACTACTAATACCCCCTAATATTTTAAACTTTAGGATTCTACCTTCACCATTAACCGTAGTTGACTTAAGTTAAAACGAACTTGAATCACAGATGTTAGCATTGTACTTGCACAATATTATGGTCATTTCAAATGGTTCGAAATCTCGAGATCAGAAGCCAGATCGGTCCAATCTAGAACCGGATTGACCCATCTCGCTCGTGACAAAGTGGGACTCTTCTGTGAAACAGTGATCTCAGGGCGAGACAGAGGTGGTTTGGATCGGATCGGTGGGCTCCAATCTCGATCTGGATCACCGCCCGAGACTTTGAACCTTGCCTTTCTTATGTGCATTAACAGGCGCGTGATGCATGTCACGTTTTACCGTTAGTTAAATGATAAACTAGGTCAAGAGGTAATCAATCCTAAAGTTTGAAAGTATAAGGGGTATTACTAATTGCTTTCAAATTTGAGGGGGTGTTACTAAAATACACAAAACTTAAAAAAACAAAATAAATATGGCCGGCTCCTACTTTCAACAGAAATATTGGAAAAACGGTGCAGTGAAAAACACGTTATCAACTTATAATCACATATGGTAAAACCAGAGTACCAGACCAGACCTTCTTCTTCTGCTTCCATGGCTCCTCGATCGATGAGTCAAACTCCACAAGCCCTAGAACTGAAAAGCAAGTTCATGGGTCTTCTTAAAATGGGATTTGAACATCTGGGTCGAGATTGAAATCTCTCAAAATAGTTCAGGAGCTTGAGTTTTCTGTGATCCGGAGAGGAAGAACGAAGAACAGATCAGTCTTGATTTAGTAGCTCCGAGATTTTGGTTATACTTCTCTTCTGGGTTTTATCAGAACAAGCTTTTATGTTATTCTTCCACTTTACATGCTGTTGATTTCCACGTATCGACTCGGCTTTCAGTCATGGCGAGGCGTCATGGATGGCAACTCCCTGCTCACAGGTTTCAGGTACATTTTTATACTTTTCACGCACTGGTTTACTCTAATTATCTTGAAAATGCGGATTTTGTTAGGTTTTTATGTTTTGTTCTAAAATTACTGTTCCTTAAGAGGTTCTAAGTGAATTCTACAATGTGGGTAGTGTTTTGGATTTTCTTTTTTTTTTTTTGATTCACGAGATGCAGCAGTTTTACTTGTTTTGTTTTTCTAAATTTTCGGGTATGTTCTTCAATTATGTTGAAGAGTTTCTATGTGATTTCGGGAAGAGATTTTTGCTGATTACTGTGATGGTGCATGGTGACCCTTTATCTTTGCATCCCATGTCTATGCCCTTGTGATGCAATTAATGGGAATTTGAAATCCTCAGCACGGATGGGTCTATCTCTCCATCAGTTTTTTTAATGTGAAATGATCATCTAGTTCAGATTATTATCTCTTATTTATGCAAGAATTGCTTGTTTTAGGGTTTGTAAAAAGCGTAAGTTACATTTAGAACTTCCATTTTGTGATGACACTTTAAATTAGAATGACTGGGACAATGTGATTGTTATTTTTGTCCTGAATGGGTCTTCAGAGAGCAGGCACATCCCAGTTCACACGCAAATCACTTGAACTTCACCCACGTTATCTAATCTCTTTGAATCGAAGTCCAACTTCAGTTGCTGATGACGTTGGAAATATATTGGTGTGATTTCCAATGGAATGGAGCTAGTACTGATTTGGAAAGGGAAGTGAATATGGTGTAGTGGGAGATCAAGTGCGAGAGTGAAACTGACGGGGTTCTGGATTATGAGGTCTGGGGAACTGTGACTTGGTGCTTCTAGGTGGAATAGTGATAGAGGGGTCCCGTAACATTGAATCCCACCTATGGTTTTCTATCTTCAAGGTTAAGTATGAGAACAAATGCCTGGTTTTTAGCTTAATAGTGGGTGGAATCGCTTGCAGCACTCTCTGGAATGGCTAGAAAACTGTTTTGTATCAACTTTACACCTACTTCCTTGGGTTGGAACCAAAATAAGGGCCATTTTGGAAAGGGATAAGGAATGGATGTCATCCACTGTCAGATGGCTATTTTCCAATTATCAATTAATTTTTTTTCCTAATTTGAGGTCCCTTAGATCAGTACCGTGATACAATTTATCGTTGATGAGATGTGCCATGCCAATATAGTTGTATTATCCTTTGTTGCAGCTCTACTATTTCAGGAAATGGCAATTGCCACATAAGATAATCATTTATAGTGCAAACGAGATTTGAAATGGGTGTAAATGGATTAGGTCATCAATACTCTTTTCTTGGCCTTTTATTTATTTTTCGTTTTATTATTTTTTATTTATTCGTAAGTAATGATGATTTAGCTTTTTGTTAGAGCAGAGTTAGTGAGCTTATCTTTCATTGCTGTGGTTTGAAGAGACCCAATTTCTGGCATTTTACTGAATTGATTCAGGGTTCCAACATCATAGATTGTTGGATCCATTGTTTTGGAACCTGTGAGACCATTTCTGCGAGATGTTTTCCTGTGCCTGAATTGCTTTGTAAAGACTTTGATTCTCGTTCTCATCTTTTCTTGTTGCGCAGGTTGTGGCTATAACTGTATTTTTCTTGCTAGCTGTTGCATTCTATGCCTTTTTTGCTCCATTTCTTGGACAGGACATCTATGAATATGTGGCAATTGGTGTTTATACTTTCGTGGTAAGTAGTTAGTTCTAGGTGAAGACAGTTGCATTTTGGGCCTGCACGTTTCTATGTTTCTTATCTGAGCGACATCTCATATTTACCTTTTATTATGTTTTCAGGCACTTTCCGTATTTATTCTCTATGTTAGATGTACAGCCATTGACCCCGCTGATCCTGGAATTCTGATTGGGGGTGAGAAAATACCAGACTATAGGTCACACAAGGACACCGACATACCTGGTTAGTGGTTGATTTATAAAAAAATTTGATTAGAGGAGTAAATACGTACAGAGAGGTTGGGGCCCTGTATTCAATGGGCACCACCAAGGAGAAGGAGATTGTACCAAATATCGAACTTACTGGATGATCTTAACATGGATCTATGATGTCCTATTGGAAGGGTTTGGAAAATATGAAAAATGGTCCAGGGAAAAGGTCTAAAATTGAATGAAACATTCATTAATTTTTTGATCTAGGAGTTCTCCGTGGTGGGTTTGACCTCCCTGCATTATGCCACGTGGATGGCAGAGGCAGGCAGGCTGGATTCTTCCCGTCTTCCTGCCCTGATACGAGTATCCATTCCTCTTCTGATTAAATTATAGTTGACCTTGTGTTCTTTATACTTCATAATGCTTTATGTTGTGCAATCTGGGAGTACAGCTTCTATTGGAGAGCCTAGCAAGGTAGGACCAAAGAAAAGAGAAAAATCTGCTGGGCATAAATCTCGTTGTTCAACAATTGGAGGCTTCATTTGTGGTTTTCTGGTAAAAGAAGATTGCCGAAAAGATGATGATTATATCCCGCAACAAGCTGGTGAGGAAGATGCTTTGTTCTGCACGTTGTGCAATGCCGAGGTATGGGATTCTTTCTGTTCAATATTCTTTATGTGGACACATTTTGGGGATTTATATAGTAGACATGAAGCTCTTCTTGAAAAACTCACCAACTCAACACAAACTAGCAAGGATTATAGACTCAGTTGAATTCTCAAAAAAGTTCAATTGAGCTTTTGCCAAAACCCAAAAAATTTGACTACAACATGAGCTTTTTAAACTTGAAGTCTTGACACAGTACTTGAATGAGTTTGGAGTAGTCTTAGACTTGGGCTCTCATCAAGTCTGGGCTGAGGCTAGCCAGGTTTTGAGTTTTTAAACCTTAGCTGCAGGGCTGGGTCAATTTTATCTGATCTTAGTTGCTTTTATAGTTTTCTGATTTGTTTATTCAGACCTGCAGAAAAACATGCTTTGCCTTTGGAATATTCATTTTCTCCCATGATGGTTTTTCATTTTTTTTTTTAAATTCCTTGTGAAGGCTCTTTAGTTATTCTTCTCATGGGGGCGAGCATAAGGTCTAGGACTGGACAGGAATTCGTTGTTAGACAGCAAATCCATTATCCCAATTGTTGGTTTTTGTCCCCCAAATTACCTCAGACGATGAGAGTTTGTTATCTTGTAGCTCAATCAGATGGCACTCTTTCATCAAGTTGGAAAATAAAAAGTTGTGGGTCTGACCCCAACTTACCCACCTCACAAAAAGATAAAAAGAAGAAAAAGGAAAAAAAATTATCGATTATGTGGTAGTGACTTTGTTCATTTTGTAGGTGCGTAAGTTCAGCAAACATTGCAGAAGTTGTGACAAATGTGTCGATGGATTTGATCATCATTGTCGGGTACGTAACCAGTGTTCATTTCTGAACTTGCCTGCAGTGCATTGGGTTGGGACCCTCCAATTTGATTGTGTCTAGTGTAGGAGATCTCCTTTGTCAAAATTAATGTTATTAGATGATCATATTCATCTAAACAATAGTGTTATTTTGGACAATCAAAAAAGATATAGGGAATGGTCCATAAAGAAGACTAGATCAGGCGATCTGGTTGATTTTTATCAGGGTGATGTCCTAGGTGAGAATCCTCAAAAGGTGGGTCCGAACATCCTGTACGTGCTCCATGTTCTGGTAGCTGATATTCAGTTTATAGGTGGTAGTTACCACTATAATACTAAGACTATTGATTCTCCTTTCTTCTCTTTGTGCATTAAGAATTGAGATTAATGTGGTTTGTTATTTACCAATCAAAAAAAGAAAGAATGTGTTTTGTAAAAACTCTGCTTTTGTTGTGCAGTGGTTAAATAATTGTGTAGGGAGGAAAAATTACTTCACATTTGTGTCCCTTATGGCAGTCAGCCTTCTTTGGGTAAGTACTAAGAATAAGATCCTAGTTTTAATTGCCCTTTTTCAGTTGCAGATTTTTAAGCTTAATTCTTCACCCAATCTAAACTATGGTTATTTCTCCTTTTCTGGTGTCTCAGCTTACGGTTGAATGTGGGATTGGTATTGCAGTCCTGGTTCGGTGCTTTGTTGATAGAAAGGGTACTGAAAATCAGATAGTTGAGAGACTTGGAGTTGGGTTCTCCCGGCCCCCATTTGCTACTGTAGTGGTATGTATTGACAATGCTGGACCTTGCTGGTCTAGTTTGTTTTTCCCTAATGTGTTTCTCTTTTAACAGTGCTCTACCAACAGTTTAGCATTAAGCATGTCACACGGGCCTGGGTATAGTACCCACCACCTATTTCCGAGGCCAAAAAATGACCTGATCAGATGGTATAACTGTCTGATCCATTGCATTCTTATGGGCAGTAAGGAAGAAAATGGCAAAGGGTTCATAAAAATGTCTAAAAGAAGAGATGTTTACAGTAATTTGATCTGGTCAATTTTGGCATAGGAGATCTCCTGGCTAGGGCCCATCAAATGCAGGGTTCCATTAATCCATTCTCACCCCCTGGCCCCTGCATGTACTTCGTGTGTATCTTATGCCCTTAATAGACCATCCTTCTAGTTTCATGCCTTAATTTACTTTTCAAAATTTAGCATCGACAGTCATTCACACTAAAAAGGGATGTCTGTGCGACTTAAATAGCCTGCTACTTTTACTTTGTGGCTACCTTTCAGTGTAAAACTCTCCTTTGAGTTAGATGCATTCTTTGTACAATTATAAAGCAGGGTGACTCTTAAGTGCCTATATGTATATATATATATATATACATACCATCTGCACCAAAAATCATCCCATTCCGCGCCAATTTTTTGTCCCCTGATCCTATATATATATATGCGTGTGTGTGTGTGCTAAAAGACCTGTTTTGTCAATACTGATGTGTCTGGATTCTGGGTTCAATTTGGCCTTGCATAGCATTTTATTTTGATAAATATTCCAATTTTTTAGGAGACAACAGAAAAACTTAAAAAAAAATAAACGAAGAAGGTAACTTTTTCACCAATATTCCAATTGAGGATTACTTAGGTCAACTTTTCCTAGGTCTGGATATCTTTACAGCCGACATCTGTTCATCCTCTATATGCCTTATCTGCTCAGTGTTTGGATTCACCAGTCAAATTGACTGTCCACACAGGAAATCTCCAAGGCCAAAAAGAATGTATGATACTAACTGTGTAATCTATTGGACTCTTTTGGATTATCAGAAAAGGAAAATGACAAAAATCCAGAAAAAGTTCATAGATTGAATGGTTTGCATGTGCACCATCTATATGGCAGAAGAAGGTCAGGCATCTAATGTACTATTTTTTTTTTCGAGTAGCATCTGATGCACTACACTACTACTTAATTACTGCTTCTTACAAAAGATATAAAAAGGAATATTATATTACAAATGCTCTCAAGTGCTTCTTCACCCAAATTCTGATCAACATATTTTGGGTTTTTCTCTGTTATCATTCTATAAAAACCTTAACATCCATTTTGCAATATTCCACTAATCGAGAGTTTCCTTTGTTTCAGGCCCTATGTACGGCTGTTTCTTTTCTGGCTACCGTGCCTTTGGGAGAACTATTCTTTTTCCATATGATTTTAATTCGAAAGGTGTGTTTCTCAAAAAATGTACTATGTCTCTCCCATCCACCTAAAATCTAAATACAAGAAAAACCGAATTTGTAATCTTTTTATAGGGTATTACTACGTATGAGTATGTAGTGGCCATGCGAACACAAAGCGAACCACCCGGGCCGTCTGTAGATGGAGGGGAACTGCAAAGTCTGCCATCATCACCTACCAGTTCAGCTGTAACTGCCATAAGCGGAAGAAGCTCTCTCGGGTTAGGTTTGCAATATAAAGGTGCTTGGTGTACACCTCCAAGAATTTTTGTGGACCATCAGGTACGATCTTAATGTCTCTACTATGGATCAGCTAGTGTTCCGTACTGCACTGCTGTGGTGTCACTGTCTATGCACCTCAAGCTGCATAAAGAATGTATTGCATTGTGTCGTTCTACCATTTGATGGTACCAAAAAGCACTGCAGTACTACTGTGACACAGTCCCAAATATCTTAAGGAGCATGGCTTTTCCCATTTCAGTGTTTATGTATTTACTATTTAGTGTACACACTTTTAGGCCAATGATACCATGGCCCCGGAAGTACATACAATTGGAACCCAAGCTGCTGACTTGGGAGCCTCACATTATAGTCAAAGGTACATGACATCATGGTTAACCAAGGCAATGACTTGGATTTTGATGTTGTATGGTAACTACATACCCCTGGGGTAGACTAAAGTAGCATGTTTCAACTGATTTCAGTTATGTAGCACGAAAGAAAGATTATAAACAAAGGTGCAAATATAGGAAAACTACACAACTTGGAAAATACAATAATTTATAAACAAAAGATAAAATATAGGAAACTGCAGAATTCAGAAAATACAATCCAATCTCCAAATAAAACATTGTCCTTTTTATTTGTTAATTATTTTATTGTCCCAATTTTCTAGAATATATGGGGAATGTGTCTACAAAATAAAGATATTCCTGCCTTGTCTGTGGTGCCTACAGGATGAAATAATTCCACATCTGGGGCCTGGACGTGTGCCATCAACAGTAGATCCAGATGTAATCGATTCATCTGATAAGGGAAAGAGATTGCCCCAACGTCCAGTCCGAATCAGCGCATGGAAGCTCGCAAAGTTGGATTCTAATGAGGCAATCAGAGCAGCTGCCAAAGCTAGAGCATCATCCTCTGTGCTACGTCCCATAAATTCTCATCATGATCCAATCAATGCCGATCACGTATCAAGTGGCAACATGAGCGGCAGAAGTAGTCCGATTAGTACTGATCATGGGTCCAACAAAAGAGATGCAAGATTGGGGACTTTGAGATTATCTCCTCTCAAGAGTTCTTACCTGCCAAGTCGTGCCAGTGGGGAGGATCTCGAAACTTGCGATCCTAGCATTAGTAGCTTCAGCAGTCCTCCTCACACTAACAACCTCAGCCCTTCTCCCTTGGAGCAGCAGGTTTCTAACAGAGAACACTTCAACCCCATGTATCAATCTTCAGCTGATCAATCTCCTTGGTCAGCAACAGCCAGTGATGGGACTGAGGTTGCTGTGTGTGATTATGTAGAGAAGAACCCAATCAGGAAAAACAACGGGGGTATTGCAGAGAGCTCGAGATCCTCAGTTTTTTGGGATCAAGAAGCTGGACGCTTTATGTCAACAACTTCTAGAAATATTCTGTCTTCTTCTCAGGTTGTTGGAACAGAACTTCTGTACACAGGTCAGTCTATATTTTTTGGTGGTCCTCTTGTGAATGAGCGGCTAATCAGAAGTTCTAGAACTAGCGGTTCGCCGGGGTCCTCAGGTTTGGAAAGAGGGTTCACATCAAGTCATCATCAGCTGAGTAGATCAGAGAGGGGGAGTCAGCTTCCTGTGTTTGTTCCAAGTGATACTCGTATGAACCAGTTTTCTTCTTCTAGATTGCCATAAAAGGCCTAATGGGAGAGAGCCCATTGTTTCTCAAGGTATATAATGAGTTAGACCAACATTTTATCTGTTTGGCTTTTTTTTCCATCTTTGGGCATCTCCTGCATAAGAAATTTCTGTAGAACTTCATTAATCTTCCCATACCAATGACGCACACGTGCATACCCATGTATGCATGCTTACATATATCTGTTCTATTCATCCCTCCATGCACAGGATGAAGAACAGATATATGTAAGCATGACATCATCTGCAAAGAGCAGATGAAAAATAGGGGGCATAGAAGTCCTCTCAAAGCTCATCGCCAAAGAAGAAAACTCTAACAGACTCCATGGTTTTAAAATTCCCAGGTATTGCCCCCTGTTTTTCATCTGCTCTTCACAGATGACTGTCTCATCTTCTGTTGGGCAAACCTAGCGGAGGCTAGAAACCTCATGGACACCCTAAATGCTTTTTTTTGCCTTGCCTCAGGTCAGGAGATCAATTTTTCAGGAACCCTCCACCCCCCCCTCCCTTTTTTCATCGAACTGGGGGGGAGTCACGACAGGCAACCCATCCGTTTCATGAACTGGGAATCTATCTGCACCCCCAAAGCCAAAGGAGGCCTGGGCTTCAGAAATTTCCACAAAACGAATATCGCTCTCCTGGCAAAAAAAACGTGTGGAAAATCATTGCATCCCTAGATTCCAAGCTCTCGAAGTCCCTCACCCACAAACACTTCCCAAAAGTTCATCAATTCTTGACTCCTTGTCCAAATTGGGGGACCCTTAGTGTGGGAAAAGCATCATCAAAGCCATGGAAATTCAAAAAACATTTCATCTGGAATATTGATAGTGGGAACAAGATCAAAATTTGGGAAGACCACTGGCTAAAGGGCCCCCCTGACCACAAAATTACCAGCCCTCAGCCCCTTGAACCGTCAGCTAGTTAGAGTTAAGGAACTCATTCTTCCTAACAGATCTTTGAACACAGACCTGATCCAATCCACCTTCCCTCCTGACGTGATGAACCAGATCCTCAGTATTCCTATCAGTCTCATGCCCACTTTGGATAGTCTTCTGGGATTTGGACTCCAAAGGGAAATTCTCAAGCAGGGTTGCTTACAACTCCCTTCAACCAACCATCCAACCTATGGGTCCCATAAAACAACCCCCAAAATTGTCCATACCTAGTTATTAAAGGTTGTTTTGGAAATGTGGAAGTAACGACATAGAAAGTACTTATATTGCTATAAAGGATTGTCAAATCCATTAGATTATGTCTTGGAGATGCATCAAAGTTCAAATTTGTTTTCCTACTTGACGTGTAAACGACACAGGAATCATCATCGAACGGTTTAGGTCATCCAATGAGTGTCAGTGTAGGGTAAAATCATGTAAGATGCGACTTACCTAATCATACGATCATATATTTTACACAAATTATGTATGTATGAGAAGCACTGAATAATCTCCTAATTGTACTAATTTTTCAAAGGAAATCCCTATTTACACTCCCGTTAACAAGTTTAAAAATGGCAGATTCGAAAACTCATCCCATAAACGATGGCGTTTCATATAACCTTCGTTTACGAGTTAAACTTGCATGACCGCCGGTCAGTGACCGTCAGTCACAATATAAGCCACGTGGCACATATTTAGAGGACATTGACCGTATGCATGTTTGGTCAATCCTAGGTGTACCTACAAGCCAAAAATAAACCTGATTAGTCATTTCTAAGCGTTGGATTGGAGTCATTTTCGTGGGTTGATATTAACCGTAGGAATTTGAGCATTATTTATGGTACAAGATCGAAAGGTTTGAAATCACGAATATGGCTGATTTTTGGTTTTTAGGTCCACCTAGGGATTGGCCAAACATCCATACAGTCATCATCCTCTAATTACGTGCCACGTGGTTCACATTGTGGACGATCGGGGCTTATATGACCGTCGGCGGTCATGCAAGTTTTACTCCTTCGTTTACTAACTGCCACTTATTTTTCCCGGTTCCCGGCACAACCTCAGTTTCTTACCGTTATGTCCGTTACAAAGAAAACCTTCAAACTGCTCTTCAAAACCACCTTCCCAATAACAAACAATGGTTTTTGATCCCCTGAAACTGCGTATATTGAGCTCTCTGCACTCACCCAGCTATACCCTTCAAGCCTCTCTGCATCGAAATTTTTCATTGAATGTACGTGCTTTCGAAGATTTAGAAACAACCCAGATAAATATAGGGAGGGATCGTTGCAGAGATAGCGTTTTTGGGCTCTCTTTAGATTAGTTCTGAAGATTTAGTGGAGCTTTAATAATGGCAGGAGGAGATGCCTCCCACTCAAAGGAGCTAGATCAGACACCGACATGGGCTGTTGCTACCGTTTGTGCTGTTATTATTGTAATCTCTATTATGTTGGAAAAGGTTCTTCATCGAGTTGGAGAGGTAAGAATGAACAGATTGCTTTTTATTTGTTTGCTTTCCCTTTTTTATTTTAGTTTCTTAACTTGGGTTTTGGAAAAATTTGATGGGGGGTGGTGGTTTTATGTTTGTTTGGTTCTTGATATTATTGGAGAAAAATAATGGGTTGGAGAGGTAAGGAAGAACAGATTGATTTTCTTTTTAATTTTATTTATTTTTCCTTCTGTTTTTTTTTACTTGGGTTTTTGGAGAAATTTGAAGGGGTGGAGATTTTTTGTTGGATTGAGCCTTGATTTTATTGGAGAAAAATGTTGAGTTGGAGAAGGATGAACAGACTGATTTTTTTTTTTGCACTTCTAGTTTGATCTCTATTGCATTGGAGAAAAAGGATGGATGGGTGATGTGTATGAGATTGAATTTCTTTGAATTTTTGTGGGTTTTTTTTCCATTACTTTTTGTTTTCATGGCGACATGCATTATGGAGAAACAGCTGAGCTTTTTTTTTTTTTTTTCTCTTTTTCTTTTTAAGGTGGCTTTTGGGTCTTGATTTCTTTGGGGGAAAATATGGGGTTGGACTGGTAAAAGATTGGGCTTTCATTGGCTTGGGTCTTTTAAGGAGGAAAAGGTTGCATCTTTCTTTGAAATTTATGCCTTCTGATCTATAATTTGGGTTTCATTGGCTGTTTCTAGCAACAAAAAAAAGCAGATTTGGTTTTAGTCTTTGTTCATTTTTGTCTTGGTATCATTGAAACAAATGCTGGGTTGGGGGTAAGCAGGAAAAAATTGAATTCTTTATCTTTTACTTTTTAGTGCATTATATCTGATTTTTCTTGGTTTTCAACATGTTTTTTTGGAGAAGAAATGTCTTTTTGGGTCTGGGTATTGATTTCATTGGTAAAAAAACGGACATAGGCTGAAGTGGTGAGAAGGAGAAGATTAGATTTTTCTACTCTCTCTCTCTCTCATGCTTTTGATTCAATTGTTGAACTTGAAGGGAATACGTCTGATTTTTTTTTTGTGTGTTGTTCAATTAGGTTTTAGTTCACTTTGTCGATTTCTAGGTGTCATTCACTCGTCTGACCTACTTATGGGTTGTGGTTCATATGTTGTTTTGATGTCAGTGGTTTACAAAAAGGCGCAAGAAAGCTCTCTTTGAAGCTCTTGAGAAGGTTAAAGGAGGTAAAAAGATTCCTCTTGATTCTCAATGGCAATATTATATCCAGGGAGAAAAGACAGAATTTCCAGCTTATATGATGATTTATTTTCTTCAGTCAATTCATTTTGTCCACATTTGGGGCTTTTGCAAGGCCACAAACTAGTGACTATTTTTTGTTAAACTGTTTTTGCAGAGCTGATGGTTTTAGGTTTCATTTCCTTAATCCTGTCATTCGGGCAGAGCTACATTTCCAGCATCTGTATTCCCCAACAGGCTGGATATACAATGTTGCCGTGCCCTTTTAGAGAGAACCATGGGGCAGATCACAATACCGAGGCAGAACATAAGAATGAGGAACATCATCGGAAACTTTTATGGAATGAGCACAGAGTCTTAGTCGCTGATTCAGGAGCTTCTAGATGCAAGACGGTGATATATCTTGTGCTGAGCACAATTTTACATATTGAATTTGAGTTGCTTGATTGATAGTACACTAAAAATAGTATTACAATGAAGAATGTTTCTACATTCTTTTTCATACAATGCACAAGTTGAGGATACATTTTCATGGATTGAGCTATGAGTGTCCCAGAATTAATTTCTTGACATCCATGTAAAGCAATCTGTCAAGGTTACATAGCCATAAGGTCCATTTTGCTCTCTAAAAGGTTGTTTTGAGCATGGAACAACTTTTGAGAATACTTGAAGAATTTACCTGATCATTCCTCTCTTCGGCATTTTATGTGATTATATAGGATGAAATAAAATTGATAAGAAAACTCACTTTGGGTTGTTTCCCCAATTGAGGCTTCCCAACAAAATGTGAAACCCTTAGTCTCGAAAGAATGGGGATAAAGTGGAAGAAGAGTGTGAAATGATGGGTAACTTGCATATTCTACCTCTATAGAATAAACTACAATGGAACCATAAGAGTGCCCGCACGACAATATGACACCTTGGGAAGCAACCAAGTCATAGTTCCCATGTTCAGGCTCCTAGCAGAGAAAAACACCACCTATTAGATTTATTGGATCTCCTGACTGAATTAATTTTTCAGATTCATTAATCAAAATGATGAAATAAACGAGGCCAGCATGAGATAAGGGATGCAGAGGTGATCTTTCTTTGAGGTCTTTTAGGTTGTTTAATTATTTGTAGCTTGAGAGCATTAGTTGTAGGAAGCACAAGCAGACAAGGTTTCAATATAATTGAAAGCAGCTTGGAGAGAGGTTCGCGGGGACAACAGTAACCAATAGACTCAAGTCACGCTTGTACCAATATGTCCATTTTTAGAGTTCCACAATCTTCTATTACTATTAAGCAACCATCCTAACCAGATAAATGCTGTTGACTGTTACAAATGATTATCTGCTGTTAGAAACCGTCAAAAGGACCCAGGTCTTGAGCACACTCTGATTGCAGGGTCACGATTCATCCATTGAACTCAGTTGCCTTTTCATTAGAACTCAAGGATAAAGGTATCATTTTCATCGTTCTACTACTACTACTACTACTATTATTATCATTACTGGATCAATAATGAGAATTTGTTGAGAAGTAGGAGAATTATACAAGGTGCTACAAGGTATGGTTACTGTAAATTTTTTTATGCAAAGCAGATATAGGTCCTCAAGACGGAGTAACTTGCTTCTTCAGCTCTTTTTAGCAGGCATATGGCTTCATGGTTAACTCTCTGAATATGGTGTGTTGAAGTTATATAAATCTCCATATATGCAGCTTGGTATCTCTATTAAATCAAAAGTTCAATTTCCCATGAAAATTTCTGAAACAATTCTCGAATCTAAAAGCAATAGTCCTATCTTCTAATTTGACCATTATGCAATCTCTTATTGTTTCCTTTCTAGTTTATGATCTTTGTTAACCACTCTTCATAGTCATATATTTTGAAAAGGTTCCTTAAAGATTATATTTCATCTACATTTGTGCTCTGTACTACTGTGATTTAAATACTATAGATGCAATCCCATCTTTTCTGAAGCATAATTAATGTCTTTTTTATCAACAGGGGTACGAACCGCTTATTTCTATAAATGGATTACATCAATTGCACATCTTCATATTCTTTTTAGCTGTCTTTCATGTAGTATACAGTGCCATAACAATGATGCTTGGAAGACTAAAGGTGGGTTGAAATATGGGAATGGGAGTATATCAATAATTTTCTTGCAATACTTGAACTTTCAAACCTTGAAGTAGTTGTGAATGATATGGTGAAGGATGAATTTGTAGTCTGAAGTATTATTGACAGTTAATGCCATCCATAAACAGAATATCAGGACACACGGTGTACGAGGGGGTTGGGACTGGCCATTTGATGGATCCCATCGAGGATATCACCTAGCTCAAAAATCGGAGTGATTGGATGATTATAATTGTACGATCTATCAGATGTTTTGGATGGTCAGACATCATTATTTGCATTAAGGCCTTCCTCCATAGTTGGGGTAGTACCTCTACTGAGTTGAGAGGCACTTTCTTTAGTGATTTAGTTTTCAGTTTTGATTCTTTGCTGATGAGGTAGGGTAGGCTGCTTTTCTCTTTTCTCGTTTCGCCCCGGTGGGGATTTCCTCTTTGTTCTTGCTTGAGATCTTCTCGATCTCCTTTAATATATTTTGACATATCAAAAAAAAAATAAATATGGTGATCATCCCAGAAAAAAAGTCCAATGATGTATGTGATCGCCTAATGAAATTGATATTGGCCTTGGGAGATGTCCTAGGTGGACCCAAATGGTGAGTCCTACACCCTGCATTTACCTCATGTTTTCTCATCAGTGATGCAGCCGTCTACTTCTGCGTTGGGGCCAGACCATGATCAATCCGGGCTGCTTGGCAAGGTTGACCTTAAGCCAAGTCCAGTCCGAGCCCGGCACAATAATTGTCCACGACGAGGTGCTGGTTGTGCCCGGGTCGAGGCAATTTGAATTCTTATTGCAATTCACCACTGGGCTCAGCCTGAATGCAGTCAGGCATAAAGATCCACACCCAACCAACCTGGGCTGATGGCAGCCCTATGTCTTGGTATTCAATGTATAGATGGCATTACAGTATCCAAGACAGTTTTACCCCATATTGGATTGTACTTTGTTTTATCATTCATGAAGTTCTTTGTACGCAGATTCGTGGGTGGAAGGAGTGGGAGAGGGAGACTTCATCCCATGAATATGAATTTTCTAATGGTATATTGTTGCACGACAAACCATCTTATTTCCTATGTTTCCAGTTTGAAGTTGGTTGTTGTTATTCTCTTAAACATGAAATGCCAATCCTAATCATATTAACTTTTCGTTTTAATCTCTATAAAGCTGAATTGGACATATTTACTGGTGCAGATCCTTCAAGATTCAGGCTTACTCATGAGACATCTTTCGTGAAATCACACACTAGTTTCTGGACTAGGATTCCATTCTTCTTTTATGTTGTAAGAAGATTTCATAATTCAACTTACCCATTTTGCACTTTTATTTTCTTCTCTTTGGTAAAAACTGGAAATAATTGCATGGAAATCAAAGGTAGAAATAAGTAAATCTAAGCATAAGGATCTCCAATCACATTCTTCATATACCTTCTATTGCCATCATTCTCCCATTATGTGCTTAAAAACTAATGTAAAGAGTTGCTTAAATCCATATCTTTTCAATAACAAAAGCAAATCTTCAAGGTTCCATTCCCTTTCTCAGTGTCCAGTTAATCATGTTAACAGAATCCCCTTTCTTAGTATCAATGCAACAACTTGCCAAACACTAGGGCATTTCATGGGGTGGATATGACCCAAGAGCTGTCCCATCGAAACCATATTTCTGGGTTTGGATCCTTAAAACGGGATCTGGATTAGAACAGGCCAAACATGGATTTGGAAGATTTTGATCCGAGTCAATTTGGGCCAGGTTTGGTTCTTGTAGTCAGGCATTCGTATTGGGTCGGATCCAAATTTTGGTCTTGTTCAATTTTCCGGATCAGCTTGTTCAAAGTTGGATTTGAATATGGATCTACTTAGATCTGACCTGGGTGCAACCCATTTCATGCCCTACCAAACACCCTCATGACATCAATGCTCTAACTTCTACCTATAAAATCCTTACTGATGATTGTTCATTTCTTATTGTAATTTCATATTATCTTCAGATTGGTGTGATGCTTCTTCAAATATTCATCTCCTGCAGGTTTGCTTTTATCGGCAATTTTTCAGGTCTGTTCGTAAGGCCGACTACTTGACCATGCGCCATGGATTTGTCACTGTGAGTTTGTTCAACTGCAAAATTTTCAACATCCCTTGTTGTATTCTGTTGAAATTTGTTGATAATTTTTTATTTATTATAGGTTCATTTAGCCCCTGGAAGTAAGTTTAACTTCCAAAAATATATTAAAAGGTCATTAGAAGATGACTTCAAGGTGGTCGTGGGAATCAGGTATTTTGATGTTATTTGTGTTTTCTCAAGCCAATCTTGCTTAAAAGTAATGTTGGAACCTAATGGTTTTATGTGAATCAATATCTCATGTATCCATCTAACTTAATTTCTTGATGATGTTGCCAGTCCTCTGTTATGGCTTACCGTTGTGATCTTTTTGCTTCTAAATGTTAGTGGTGCGTTACCTCTTCTTCAAACACTCCATTCCAAGTAAAGATTGTTCACTTTTCAAAGTTAAATAAAATTCAGTCTTGTTCATTGAGTCATTTTGTTCTTTTCAGGATGGCAGGCACTGTTTTGGATATCCGTATTTCCTCTAGTTGTAAGTAAATCTTGTAGTAAAACTTCATATGTTCCAGTCTTTCAGTTCTATAAGGAAAAACAAAAGTGACCATTGAATTGGTTGCAGGCAATCTTAGCAGTCGGAACGAAGCTTCAATCTATAATAACGCAGATGGCTCTTGAAATCCAAGAAAGACATGCAGTGGTTCAAGGGATTCCTCTTGTGCAAGTCAGTGACAGACATTTTTGGTTTGGTTGGCCTCAGTTAGTTCTCTATATCATCCATTTCACATTGTTTCAGGTATTGAATGCTTCTCCTCTTTTATGGCTGATAAGATCTAAGATAAGCATTGAGTAGAACTTACTATCTTCCAATGACATTCTGGTGGATGTGGGGTGAGACCCACCAAGGGTTCCACCTGTGAGATGTCCTAAGCCTATCTAATTTGATTATCTTAACTGGCTTTTGAATTATTTTGTAAGATCAGAAAATATATCATGAACGGTCCAGAAACAAGTAAATAGATCCAATTAATTTTTGGCTTCGGAAACAAGTACACCGCCCTGTCGTTGGTAGACTGTCCTTGCTGTCTACAGGGTGGACACGTTGTATTCATCTTCTATTTTAATCACTTATCTTAGTTACCTGCATTTTGGGAGTCAAGCCTGAACCTTTTTTACATGTTTGTGTCCTGACGAGCCTATCATCTTATTTTTATGTGCAGAATGCATTCCAAATAACATATTTCTTCTGGATATGGGTAATGAACTGTTCTCCTTTTTCTTTCTCATCAGCATTTGTGTTTTTCTTACTAGTTTCAGATAATTATTCTTTACGCGAAAGCTTGATAAATATATTTCCCTGGTGCAGTATGAGTTCGGGTTGAGATCTTGTTTCCATCAGAATTTAAAGCTTATAATCATAAGAGTTACTCTTGGGTAAGCCTTAGTTTTCATGAATTGTTTCTCTCTACAATAGAAATATCCACTCCAGTTATGGTATCAAGATGGTCTTTTCACTCCAACAAAGGCATAGAGAAAGAAGAATACTTGGGTGAGGACGTCAACGTCTGCATGGCCGACCTGGCACATTTGCAGTTGGGTTAGGACCCAACCATTCAATGGGTCCTGTCGATAAAATTTCTAATGAGCTTGAACTTTCTGTAATTAATTATTGGCTGAATTTTATTGGGGTTGTGCAGGTTGGGAGTCCAAGTTATGTGCAGCTACATTACACTTCCACTATATGCCCTCGTAACTCAGGTATTATCACACTAAATACAGTTCCTTCACTAAGAGATAGGCTTAATTTGAAGTCGCGAGTTCTGTTCTGTCGAAGTGATCGTAGGCTACCTTAAGTTTCAGAAAACTGCCAAAGCACCACTAGTTTGGTAAAAAACTAATATGATTATTACGATGGGAATTCGCAGATGGGATCAACCATGAAGAGATCTATCTTTGACGAACAGACGTCCAAAGCACTTATGAACTGGCATAAGGCAGCTGTGAAGAAGAAGGAGGGAAGGACAGGACGGTCACCTACTAGGATCTTGGGTGGGAGCCCAGGTGAATCACCAGTGCACTCCCTGGCACACACACTTAACCAGATCAAAACTACTGGGCAAGCGACACGCTCATCCACCATCAGTAAGAAATACTCAGACCATGATATATCAGACGTCGAAGCTGACATATCACCCACATCATCGACAGGCATTCTGATCGCCAATGTGGATCATGAGAGTCAAGAGTCTAGAATAAGAGAACAACATGGGTATGGGGGACAAGTACAACTCCATGATCTAAACGACTTAGAATTCGGGAAGCCGGCCTACTAACTGAACCATGATGAGATGATGGTGATTGTGATGATGATGATGATGATGATTGATGAAACCTATGGTATTTCTAGGTATACAGCTGAACTTGCTGTTGACATGTCTTGTACATGTAACATGCTTGTTCCTACAAGGAAATAGTTATTAGGCCACTCTTCATCTACTTAATTTTCAGCTGTTGGATTTTCACTTTTCATCAGACAGGATTCAAGGTATATGGCCCACATACAGTTCCTGATTGGTCCTGATTGATGACATGTGTGTCCCATGTCTCAAGAACACTGCCGAGGGAAGAATTACCCCCAGGTTTCCTGGTGTGTAGATTTGGTATAATGCACTTACTTCAGTATATACACCAGCTGATATTAAATTTTGGTATATTCATTTTTTTGAAGCATCTGTTGTATCATAGGCTTATAGCATCAGCCTGAGGTGTATTGGCCCCGGTACGCTCCAGGGTTATCCATCGTCCATTTCATGTTCTCATCGAGATGCACAAAAACATTTTTTTTTCTTTTTTAATTGGGTATGAAGATGCACAAAAGCATTGAAGTTGATCAATTCCATCCAAGGCTGATTTTGTAACTGGGGGAAGCTCTAATGTAAGTCTCATACATGGGGAAACTGCATATAAATCATCTATCTCAACCTAGTCCCATGGCCATATATGATCCTAGCCATTTGATTAGTTGCATCCTTTGGAAAGTCAACAGACTGATCGGAAAATCCCAACCATCCAAATGATTTCAACTTTCCAAAGTCTTAAGCAAATGATCCTAGCCATCTGCTCATCGGATGGCTAGGATCAATCTGGATATTCTAGACAATCAACTACCTTTGGATTGAGTGAAATCCAAAAATAAAATATTAATCGATCTTAACCATCCGATCAGCGCACCTTCTTGTAAACTTTGAATCGCATCACTCTTGAATTTCCCCAAGTATGGGAAAGTTCAGATGATTAGGAAGAACTGATTTTTTGACACTAATAATTTGATCAAGGATCCTTTTTCTTATATGGACCATTGCCCTAAGACTTTGACCCCTCAAAAAGGTACCCAGTTGATAAGATCATCCGCATCCAATAAAAAAGTTGATACAGAGTTTAAATTTGTATACGAGTTACATGGGAATTTTTCTGCCTTTTATCTATTTCAATAGGCAGGGGTACTTTTGGTAATATAATGCAAAGGGAAATGGATAGAAATATATGGGTACGAGTGCTCTGCATTCCAACGGCCATGGCTTCTATACAGAGCTTTGAGAGATGGGCTGTTGATATCTTTCTCTGCTCAAAACCTAACACTAATCAAAGGCAACTCCTAAACCAAGTTGTTCTCCCAATACCCATCTCAAGAAGATCTGCTCTTCTGATCTCTGTACTGCCTCTCAATCTCATTTCACTCTCCCCACCTTCACTGGCAAGAGAGAGAAGGAACAGAAAAATCATCCCTCTTGAAGACTACATGACCAGCTGTTAGTCACTTCTATCCCTTCTATAAATTCAAGAAACGTTGGATAATTTTATTTAACCATGTATGTATGTTATGGCAGTTATATTTCATGGTTTGCCTTGAATTCTGACCAGAGTGAGATGGACTTTTTGATTTGAATGGAAGGGAGTCACGGGTATTAGCTAAAATTTGGTATTCGAATTTATTTATATTTTTTGGGATTTTATATTTGATGAACAGTGTGGGCTATAATTATATATATGTATGTATGACTGTGTGTATATTTTTGCAGAGCTATTTTTTGTTTTACTCTGATTTCTAACCATATTGAGATGGATTCTCAATTTTTGATAAGTGATGGATTGTCAAGTTTTAAGAGATACCCATGTGCTATATTAGCTAAAATATTGGAATCCTAATTGATTTTGGTTAGTGGGATTTGACATTTGATGAAAGTGTTGGCTATTAACCCTATTATAGGGATAAAAATTCTGAAATTATAGATTTTTGTATAAATAATAGGGAAGAAACCCTATCCGATAGTATAAGAGGGAATAATCTTAACCTGTATTCCTCCCTTTCCTGTGTAAGAAAATCTCTAAATGTGCATGCACTGAAGTGGAACAATTCATGCAATCACAGGATCGATTCATACTTAATAACATGGATTTAATCAATTGAAATAAATCTCACATACTCGTAGACATCTCCCTCGATCAAGTATCCAAGAGCTGGTTGATGTAGAGAACCAAGAACTGGAGAGAAATAGAGAGAAGAGGGAGTCTTCACTTTTTCTGGAACCCTAGCTACTCAATGGAGCACAACACTAGGGCTGAAAAGTGTGGGACATCCCCTTTTTATGGTGCTTTTATAATCTCTCACAAAATCCCACCCATCAAAGGAAAGTGAGAGTTGGGGTTGCTCTTTAATTAGAAATTGCTATTTTGCTACACTTCTTTTCTGAAACACACCAAGTTTACCACACATAATAAGGTGTTTTGCTCCTTTTCTTATCTTAACTCAATCAAGTCTAACCTTATCCGGGTAGCAGACTTGTGTATAGTGCTAGACCACAATTATTACATCCTGATCATCGATTACAATGATGTAAGAGTACCAAGTGCGATTGACGTATTTGGATTCTGAACCAAACCCTTTTTCAAGAATCAAGTCCAAACACAAAAATCTAGCTTTTCCAAGCATGGTTTTGAAGTTCGAGGAGGAACATGACATTGAAGTTCCCTTGATATTGATACAAGAAGACCTACTGAGGGGGGGATGAATAGGTCTATTAAAAATTAACCTAAGTTGATTACTAATATGCTTGAATGAAACAAATCAATCAACTTAAAGCACGAAGAGAAAAGAAACAACAATCTATAACACAAGTATATATAGTGGTTCGGTGTATACACACCCACGTCCACTCTCCAAATAGTTCTACTGAGTTAGCACCTTTTTATTTCAAGACTTAAACAGCCTTACAATATTAAATATGGTAAATGATCCGGTCTCGATTGCAATCGATAGGATATAGTAAGATCGCAACCAAACTCTAGCTCAGTCAATACTAATCTTGACTCAAGCAGGAAAACAAAGTGTAGAGATAAAGTATTCTAATACGGAGAGCATTTCTAGAAAGAAAGCTCTTGACAAACAAAGTTACCTCCCAATCGAGATCGGAGAGGAACGAAGCTTCAATGTGTTGAAGCGCAAACCCAAGCAGCTCAGACCAACTACCCGAAGTGCCCTTGGAATCGAAGAGGGCAAGTCACCAAACCAAATCTCTTACAAAGGTCAGCTAAGAGAACCACCAAAAGAAGCAAGGAGAACTCAAACAAATGCTCTTAGAGATGAAAACTCAAGAGAAGGCTAAGTGAATTTGTGAAGATTAAGGGAAGGGAGATGGGTATTTATAGTTAAGGAGAGGGAAGGGGGAGAATTCGTATTTCGATGAAACTCGAAGCCGGTCGACCAGTGGTCATTTCCCACTGGTTGCCCTGTCTTGAAGACCGGTAGACCCCTCTGCTGAAAAAGCCATAGTCTAGGTTCCGACAAGTGGGGGTTTCGCCTAATAGGCTAGGCGGACTTCAAACAAGTCTAAGTGGGACTCCAACAGTTTGCACAAGTCCATGATCTCAAATCCCCGCTACGCATCAAGGATCGTCCCAAAGCCTTTCTCAGAAACACCGAGTCCCGCTCTCCTAGTCCTCGGCAATCATCATAATAGAGATTACATAAATACCCTGTATTGTTTTGGAATTGACAGCACAAGGAATATACTTATTAGACATTACCTAATGCACAAGATGAGACACTCTAAAGCTCTATTACTCTTTTCTTGTCCTTGATAGTATTAGGACAATAAAGCGATCAACATCCTTGGCTTTCAAATCTCAAACCACATTTCATCGTGGAGAACCATGGTTTCTCTAAACAAATGGAAGTAGTGATTGTTAAGAATCCAAGTTCCAATTCCTTCCAACTTTTAAACATATCTATGTTTTTTAACTTCTGAACAACAATAAGTTACGAGTTATGTGATTAGGCTACTAGGATTATAGTCCATTTATCGTGACGAAGTTAGGCAATTATGTCATACATGGTAGTACTGCAAGATCTTCTTGTGTTTTTAGTATAGGGCCTCACCTGTGGTCAGCCGCAGTGGCCTCATAGCTGAGGATTGCAATTACAATTGATCTACTGTGACCCCTGTTGGTGGTGTACTTTAGAGATGATTAAGGTTTAGTTAGGAAACAGAACTTTCTCCTGTCATATTGGGTCTCTAAGGATTCTAATAAAGTGGAAGCTTAAGTGTTGATAGAAGAATTACGGCGTTACACAAGTTTCTGTGCAGATCACAACTAGTAGAAGTAGATTCGCTTTTTTGTGATTAGATGAGTGTTGAGAAACCAGACAGGGCATTGCTTTTGTTTTTGAGGAAAGACATGTTAGATTCACTTGATATTAGTTTCAACCATACCTTAAAACAAGTTATGTTCTGTGAATATTCATACACTATAACCTTAAGAACTCATAACTAGTATATGAATAATAAATAACACATAAGAAAGGATAAGTAAATATTGGTCAGATTTCATAAAAGGAATTCTAATTAACTATTCACGATTGCTTTTCCATTCAATTTTTTAATTTCTTCCAATCTCAACATGTGAAGCAGCTGACGGCCTCAAGTACTATGATATTGTGGAGGGGAAGGGTCCGACAGCTGAGAAAGGATCAACAGTCCAGGTTCATCTATAACAGAAGTAGAGCATCTTCCCTTTCCATGTCATTGTATTCGATCTTACTTTCTTTTTCCTCATAATATGCATTCGTAGGTGCATTTCGACTGCATTTATCGTGGTATTACGGCAATCTCAAGTCGAGAATCCAAACTCTTAGCTGGAAATCGCATTATTGCACAGGTTATTTCATTAACCTATTGCTCTCTTAACACGAATTACATAACCCAGATCTTAATATTGTTTTCCCTGAGAAAGTTTGGCTCTGATGCTGCTTGGACCCATATGTCTTAAAGAAATTACTATTTAAGACATACAAGTATGTGGTTTGAGGACTAGCCATGGCTAGGCTGAAACAAACTGAATGAATCCAAATACCTCTTGGTCCTGGCCTACTTCACCAATTGCACATTTGGATCATTAAGTTTTTCTTGGCTAATCCAATGAACTTTAGAGGCAAAAAATATGGAGAATCTGAATCCTTAGCCCTCTCTGCCCTGTTTGTTTCAAACCTTTCAGGTATGAAATCTTCAATCCATGGTCCTTTAAACACATCCACTTCCTCTCTAGAGCATCCTCTTGATCCTGGCACTACGCTGCCATAAATTCAATCCAGTTCATGTTCGTATCTGCTAGTTCTGTACTAGTTGTAGTTTTTTCTAATTTTTTCACCCTAATCTCATTATTGTTAAAAGTTCCAAGATTTTACAAATAGTAGATAAGTTATTATTTTTACTAAAAAACTAATCTTTCTATATCATATTATACAGAAATCTCCTTTATGCTCCCACTTCTTGACCTTTTTTAGAAATGCCCCCAGTCCCTCCTGCTTTTCATGTAACAGAGTTCCAACTTGCCTGCCTAGTGCACGTTTGTCTATTGAATATATGGTGTGGTGGTCCTTTGTGTTGGGAAGAAAGAACAATAAACAAACAATAAAACAAAGATGCAAACAACCACAACACACAGATTTACGTGGTTCCCTCTAGATTGAGATACGTCCACGGATCCACACCTGATTCCACTATGCTCTAGGGCAAAAGAAACACACACAGTACAAGATTGAGGTACGTCCACGGATCGTGCCTTCATGTGCAGTGCTTCAAGCATCATCAGTCTCTAGATAACACAAACACTTTGCTTGCTTCAACCTTCTATCAAGGCTGTCAACTTAAGGTGGGACCCAAAATGAACCCTCACCAAGAACTATTCTCTTTGACTCCATCAAAATAAACAATATCCAAAATTGTTTTGAATTACATCGTAGGTCCTGAGTTCGATTCCACCCTTGGGGCCACGCCCTAGGATTTATCCCAGTACACCAGGCACATGGGGAAGATATATATATATATATCTCGACTTAACAGTTACAGTGTGTGTTTCATCTGGTGCTGACTTTGCCGTTTCTACTATTACTTAAGTTACACTTATCTCCTTAATCGTACTTTGTTTCTACTTGGGACTCAAAATCTTATTGAACCTAACCACATATCTTTTCTGTCTTCTTAATGGATGGTGCATCCTATTTGAAATAAAAAAAAAAAACTGACACACTTCCTCTATGCTTAAGTAGACTTATGAGTTCAAGGTTGGAGCGCCTCCAGGCAAAGAACGGAAGCGTGAATTTGTAGACAACCCAAATGGTTTGTTCTCTGCCCAGGCTGCACCGAAACCCCCACCGGCTATGTACTCAGTAACTGAAGGGATGAAAGTAGGAGGGAAGGTGAGAGTATCTCTCTTATCATTCTAAACTTGGTTAACAATCTATTTTCCTCTTTGCTGCTATCCTTCTTTGTTCATATTGAAATTGCAATCCAACTCCTTGGCGGCTCTTATCTTTGATATATCTTATTTTTTGGTTGTTATTTTGATCTCACTGCACAGAGGACTGTGATCGTGCCTCCAGAGACTGGGTATGGTCAAAAAGGAATGAACGAAATACCGGTAAACCCCACATTTGTTTATCTTTGCAACAGACGGTGTTGGATTCACCCCAGTTTATGTTTCTCTTCTTTCAATTGCATTACTGTTACAGAAAGAATTGTGATGCGCATGAAGTTGGGTGGATCTCCAATAGTCCCACTCATGAATCTGTCAGTGTTCCAAGTCATTAGTACAGGTCATCTGTATTTGTGTACAGCATCACAATTCGGATGTTGTTGGATACCCCCCACTTTATGGAGGTCTTATATTGAAGATGTTAAATGTTAATACAAGTGATCTCCACATACCGATCAAATAAAGAAAAAAAAATAGGAGTGATCTCATGTGTTTATGCGTGCCTGCCTTCTGTACTTCATGCGCATAAAAACATACTGCAAAATTTGTGCTTGCTAAATTTAGTTCCATGTCTATTTTGCAGCCTGGAGCTACTTTTGAACTAAATGTCGAGCTTTTACAAGTATCGCCACCAGAAGCAAAGTAGCATATGCTGGGCAATCCATGTCTGAATTCCTGCTTTGTTATTCTTTTTTTTTTTTTGGTATTCTCGCGGAATGATTCTTTTGTAAGGAAAAAGAGTAGTTACCAAGAAGCCTGTTTCGCCTCACACTGTCTTATATTATGTAACATTATGAGCAGAGAATTCTTCTTCTTGTTAACAAGAGAAATGTACCTAAATGTGTGCGCAGAATTCCATTTTCTTCATTTAAAGAACACCAAATCTTAAAGCCTTCTTGTTCAAAAGACTAGAGTTTTCTACAAACCGTTCTTGCTATATTATCTGCAACAAAATGAATGGCATTTTTGAATAAATTTTACTTCATTAAGCTCATGGTTAAGGACAACAGAGTAAAAAAGAAGAGTATAAAGGGAACATGGAATGCTTCTTTGTCATTAATACAATTTTTTTCTCTCTCTCTAAGCTGTCGTTGTCATCATCATCATAATGAGCCTTAACCTAATTATATGGGGTCAGCTGTACAAATCTTGTTCCTCCGTTCATTCCTATCTAAAGTCACGTCTTCCATCAAGGTAAGTTTCTTCAAATCTGCTCTCAATACTTCAACTCACGGCTTTTTCTTGCATGTTACATGTTAATAGTGCTGTCGTTGGTCCTTGTTGTACATCCACAATGGATAGATTGCACTACATTTACTCGAAGGTTGATTTACTGACCCAGATCAGTGGATTTGGTGATGTGTAGCAAGAAATTAGTTTGATCGGACAGTGAGGGGAAAAAAAAAACCAAGTACTGCAAATCTTGAAACATTGAACAGGACAATGAATCCACTCTGTGACCATTTGATCAATTTAATTCTTTTGGACTGTCCGGAAAAAATACAGGCAGGGTCCAACAACAAACCCATTTTCTTAATCTTGGATCACCTGGCATTTGAAATTTCTTGACTAGGAGATCCCCTCGGTAGTCATCAAGGAGTGATAAAAACCATGGTTTAAAAACGGCAGTCCGTTGTACCGATAACACCCCAACTCTGTTACGGTGTTAATTCGAAAATAACGGCTAAATCCCCAAAAAAAAAAAACACGCTTTATGATTTTTTTTGACCTTTATCAAAGTTCTTTCAAAAAAAAAAATAATATTCTGACCGTTTTTTGAATTTTGATGTGACTAGTTATAACGGTTATAATGGTATAGGCTATGGACTCATTTGAATGGCCCAGATTGATGAGATGGCCCAAACAAGGGAACCAAGGGAGTATAGCCTCGGTCCTGGTAACGGAAATAGGTCATTTTGTTTTCACTGCTTTAGCTTCCAAAACTTGTAATTTTTTATTTCTTCCGATCTCTTATAGACCGTAAACAAGGTCCATAAATGCAGGGCCATCGTGCTGGAGTTGGGAACTGAAATTTGATAGAATGTTATATCCATCCGATAACAGTCACGAGATAGTGTGAGCAGTCCTCCAAAAAGGTCGACATTGCTGGGGAAAGAGAACCTCCATTTGTTTTCTAATTTTCCATTGTTTATTTATTTATTTGATAAATCCAGCAAACTATATAAATAACGAGATTAAGAAGATCTCAATAACAAGGATAGAACGGAGACTGCAAGGTACAAAGGATGCTCTGAATCATGGTTTTAAAAACGGCCGTTTAAACGGTAACACCCCAAGCCCATTTCCGTTAAAACCGTTTAAACGCATTTTGACGCTTTAAATTAGACGGCCGTTTTTTGGTTTTAGCAGCCATAAAATTTCCCTTTTTTTTTAAATTTTTGAATTTCAAAATTTGAATTTCAGCGCCATTCTTTTTGTTAAAATCCATTTTTTTCCCTTTTTTCCCCTCGCTGTTTCAATCTGTTTAAATGGTAATGCCCCCAGTCCGTTAAAACGGACTCCTTTAAACCTTGCTCTACCTGAACCCCATGCCCCCAAAGAATATGCCTCCCAATTCAGGAAAAATACTATCGTAACTGAATAGTAAGGCTTTTAGTGCTTGTGAGAGTTTCTTAAAAGATGTTTCTTTTTCTCTAAATACTCTCTAATTTCTCTCCATCCATAAACCCTACATGAAAGCAAGCAGCACCATCCGCCATAGGAATTTCTATGGTGCATTGCCGTATGATACGTCCGGATCATTGAACGATTCGGAATAATTCACGAATTTTGATAGGCTCGCGTTCTATTCGCGGCTAATTCAGTCAGCCGTTAGAATCGCCTCTTTTGTTCGGGTCTTCAAAGAGAAAAAAAAGAAAGAAAAAAACGAAAAACCCTAATCTCCTCTTCGTCTTCATCCCTCCCACTCCCAAGTTCCCCATCACTCTCCTCTCTTTCCCGTCTCTTCTTCATTTGTGGAGTGTTCCTCATGTTGTCGCCTGCTACTGCCACTCCTGCCCGTCTCTTCTTCATCTGTGGAGTGTTCCTCGTGTGTCGCTTGCTGCCACCACTCCCGCCGCCTGTGGAGGACCATTGGATCTACTGGTTCCACGAGCAAAAGAAGAGTTCCCTTTTTCGGATCTTAAGGAGTGGATACGGCGTTGCATCTAGGGAAGGCCACTGAGGCAGTGCTTGCTAACAAACCCTGCCATCGATGAACATAAACTTAACACCGTTCTACGATTTCTAAAGAAATCTGAGAGCAAAGCCCTTGTTTGCTGCCCACTTGTGTCGTTTGCTGTCAAAACTGTCTTGGTGAATTCCCTCGTTGACAACACATTTTCAATTTTTGAAATTTGAGATTTGTTTAAGGGTTGTGATGTAATAAGGTATACCTGAGATCTTTTCAAATGGGGAAGCGGCATTTTTGGTAGTCACTGTTGTAATCTGGTCCCAATGACGGCATGGATGTTTAGCCCACCCCTTAATAGACATTTATACCAAAAATCAGCTTGTTTGATGATTCCTTGCCGTTACTTTTAGTACTAAAAAACCAGTCGCATTCAACAGTTATAAGAACGCCTTAAAAAGTGTTAAAAAAAAGCTAAAATCTAATGGTTATAGATTACCAATCTGGATGATTTTTGGTTTGTAAATCCACCAAGGGGTGGGTCAAACATCCCTGCAGTCAGTGGGCCTAGATGACAGCGGTGAGTAACAAGGATTGTGCTTCCGCATTTGAAACAGTTTTCGGCATACCTTGTTACATCTTTTTCCTATTCTTAATTCGTTTTTTTGTGTGCCTCAAGACTCGAGATTGAGGTTAATAGGGGTGAAGGCCAAACTACATGTTGCTAACAATTGATATGTGACTTGTGTTATCGTTAGTTGGTGACATACGGGCGCATGCAATTGCAACTCTCTCTCTCTCTTTGATGAATTTTTAACATCGAATTTTTAGCTCGTATGCAAATTAAACATGAATAACTGCAATTGCGAACTTTTACTGTTCCTCGAATTTTTGACCGAATTTTTAATGCCGGATTTTTAAACTGGAACCGAATTATACTCAAACTTTTCTCATCTCGAACTTTCGGTGTATCCGAACTTAACAACTAATTTTGTGCTAAAGAATATAATCAAATTTATTTGGCAAAATCACAATGCAATAAAAGATGGTTTGTATTCTCACCATTGGACTTGAACATTACACGATAATTAATCAGTATCCACTTTCTAGCAATCAAGTTCTCAAGAGTTGCTCAAAGATGCAACCCAAGCAAAGAAGTAAATTTTCAAGGGTACTTTATATTTTTCAAATGATGGGCATAAGTATGGATGCGCATAAGAGGATAGGGCTAATAATTCATAAAAGGAGCTCACCGAGAAACACTTCTATTTGGAATGAACCCAAGACAAGTAATCCTCCTCAGTAGGCGTGACTACGTAATTTTCAAGGATTCCAATAGAATTCTAACTTGTTCATGCTTCTCATTCAAAAAGGTTTCTCCTAAGATCTAAATTCCATGAACCTTCGATACGATAAAAATCCATTATAGTCAGTTGTGACAAATTTAATGTTGAACCAAACCTAAGAACTGCTTTGTCTGACTCTAGATATTGTGCTTGATCACTTTAGCTTCACCCATTTCCTAATTTCTTTTTGGAGGTGTCATACTTGCATATCATGAGGGAAAACAATTAAACCCTTAATGCGAGCATTAATGGCCACATAGTGTATCACACCTTCTTTTTTTTATGGAAAGTAGTCTGCCTTGTAGGCTTGGATTGTGCATTTGTGGAATCAAACAGGCCTAACTTCAAAATTTTCCTGATCATATTTGAACAGAAGAATACTGAATTACAATAAGCTATCAATGTACTCGAATGAGATGTTGGTTCTTTGAAGCTTGGCCTATGAACACAATCCTAAGCTATCAATGTACTCAAATGTCTCTTTCGACAATGCTATCCCATATAGCCAAAAGGGCCACGTATCCACCCGCTTCCACACATTTTCCTTTTTGTCCTTCCAATCAATTCACAAAACTCCAGTCCCATGCTTAACTGCAAAAAATAGCCATGCGGTTGAGCCGTGGACGATCGGATTCAAGTGACAACAACGGTAAAGGGTAAAATAGTCATTTTGGGTATAGTAGTGCCATGTGAACTGTGGATCTCTTGAATCCAACGGTCAACAGTTCAACCGCACAACTCTTTTTTTGCAGTTGAAAGTGAGATAGCATTTTCCGTAAAAGAAATTCTTGTATTTGTTTCATTGGAAAAAATTAAGAGTACATCCATCCAAAATGTCAAATTTATGATTGAAACCCTTCTTCTCCTATAAAAGACAACACCTCTGAAGAACAATGGAGAGAAGAGGGAGATTTTACTTTTTCTAAAACCCTAACATTTCAATGGGGCTTTCTACTAGGACTGAAAAATGTGGGAGCTGAGATTTCCCTTTTAGAGCATCTCCAACGCTAAAATGCCATCTCAATTCTATATTTTGAGACAACTACAGTGTCATGTTGCTTGATTTGGTACGGTATGCTCCAATGGTGCAATGCTATATCTCAATGATATTTTTGGATTGGAGTCATTTTCATGGGTTGATTTTAACGTGGAAATTTGAGCAAGATCGAAATGTTTGAAATCACTAATCAAGCTGACTTTTGGTTTGTAGGTCCCCCTAGGGATTGGCCAAACATCCATACGGTCAGCATCCTCTGAAATGTGCCACGTGGACTGCTGACCAGCCAATCATAGGTTGATTTTAACTGTGGGATTTTGAGCATTATTTGGGGTACAAGATCCAAAGGTTTGAATGGTCCAAAGAGTCAATACCCATAAAGCTGCCATATGCTAAAATATAGCATATGCTATATCCTGTGCCAAATATAGCACAAGATATAGCATATGCTATATTATAGCATTAGGAACGCACAACGTTGGAGCACTCGTTTTTGACCCACCGTGCCAAATTTTAAGACCGCACGGCGTTGGGGATGCTCTTAATGGTGCTTATATAATCTCATCCCATATCCCATCCATCCAAGGAAAGAAAGAGTTGGGTTGAAATGAAAAGTGGGGGCTACAGTTTAATTAGTAGTTGCTATTTTACTAAAGTCCCTCTAGAGCTACACCCATTTCTTACATCTAGCTCTTACACCTGGTGGTGGGATCCACATATAGATAAAGTTGCACAATCCAACCACACAGTGAGTTTTTAATACTATGGTTACCCTCCTCACAAAAAATCAGAGCATTTCGACATTTCTAATCTCATGAAAATTTGATTTTAATTTGAAAAATCAATACCATCCAATTAAACCATTTATTTGGGTCAATTTATTATATGTTCAGCAACGTGGAAATGGACTGATTTTTTGTGATGATGATCATCGTGGTAAGGACAACTAAATGTATGGTTGGATTGTCCAACATGATGTCTATGTAGGTCCCACCACCGGGTGTAAGAACTGGATGTAAGAAATTGGTGCAGCTCTAAACGGACTCTTTCCTACTAAATACATTAAACTTGTACATGAAGTTTACCATACATAATAGAGTGTTTGGCTCCTTTTCATATCTTAACCCAATCAAGTTTAATCCAATTTTTGGTAAGCGTGTGTATAGTGCTAGACCACAAAATATTATAATTGGACCCTACAATTGATGTCTCACCCTCAAGATCTAATAGGCCAAAATTTAACCTAATTGGATGGAAAATCTATTTTTTTTTCTTTTTTATTCTTCGTATTTTTTCCGGGTTTTGTGATTGTATTACGAAAAAACGAAGCTCCCAAATATTATAATCATCACAACAGAGAAACTTTAACAGCATCCGTTGTTTTTTCTTTTAAAAAATGTATATTCGTAAAGAGTTTGTCTAGAGCTACACCCATTTCTTACATCCGGTGGTGGAGCTCACATGGAGATCACGTTGGAGAATCCAACCACTCAGTATGTCGTTCTCATCGTGCTGATAATATATCATCACCAAAAATCAATCAATTCTGACATCACCAACCTTATGAAAAGTTGACCTAAATTAATGGTAAATTTGGATGGTTCAAATCTTCTAAATTCAAGTCAACTTTTCATGAGGTTAGAAATATCAAAATGGACTGATTATTTGTAAGATGGTCTCCACAATATATATATATTAATTTTTTTTTTGTAGTCACCATCGTGGGATGGCCATATGAATTAACAGGTGAAACCTATACGGACCCGGTCAAGCTGGTAAAGGGGATTTCTACTCCTGGCACACTGCTCAAAAGAGGAAATCTACCTGTGTGGGTTTGACCCCATTACCTCTGGAAAGAGAAGGATACACACCAACCATTTGAGCTGCCATGTTGGGTGTCTCCACAATATTGACAATTCACCCTACTCTTGAATTGTCTAACATGATCTCTACGTGGGGCCACACCATCGGGTGTAAGAAATTGGTGTAGCTCTAGACCGACTGATTGAGTAAATACATAATTTTAGGAGGGGATATATATTCAAAAAATTTCCCCGTTTATTTCTTTTTTACTTTTTGTTAATGTTTTTTTTTTTTATAGATAAACTGAATTTTATTAAAAAAGGCGCTTGGAGGACAAGATGGCCTCCCAAACAACCAAGAAAACAACCACGAGAAAGAACAACAAAAACACCACCACAACCCAACCAACAAAGAAACAAAGACAAAAGGAAAACAGAGGAGAAAATAAGAGACAACCAGCCCAACACTACCCTCCCAAACAACAAGAACAACGTCCCTTATTCACGATAAATCAAAGAATCTCACTTAAAAACCACCTCCTCAAAGAAAATCTCTCTCATCCCTATATAACTTGATCCAAAGAAATATGAGACCCGTGATCTCTAAAACCAGCGTTTCTAGTGACTAGGGCCGTCTTGATACAAGTTGAGGCCTAAGGCGAAAACTCTATACAAGGCCTTTTTATATTTAATTATTTAATATATATGATATTAATTAAAAAAGTAAACTCTATATTATTGAAAATATTTACATAAAAACTATTCTTGATAATCAAAAGTACAGAAAAAAATTTAGATGCAGAGAACCCCCGGTGCAGTCAATGCAAAGGACTCTCAAGACCTTACACGGATCATTTTTGGGCCTAATGACTCCGTGTATGTTGCTAAACACACTAAAAATCATCTTGATTGGTCATTTCTAGCCATTGGATTTACTACCAAAAAACATTGCTAGAATCATGTCCTAAAAAGTACTAAAATCTATGGCCAGAGGTCAATCAGGTTGATTTTTGGTTTGAATTTCCAAGAAGGGGTGGGCTAAAAATCAATGTGGCTGGGGCCTTCTCTCACCAAGGTCCTTTGGCGACCGTCTTAATGACCTTAAGGTAGAGCCGGCATTACCAATGACATGCTTCTCCCCTCGAACACCTTGTTGTTGCACTCTTTCCAAATACCCCAGATCATGCAAGAGGAGTTAAAGCCCAAAGTCATCTACCAAGAACACTGAAACCTTTTACCAAAGTATTTTAATGTCTTTTACTCTGTACTTATTGCTCCAGTAAAGAATTATTTGTGTAAAAATGTATTCATATAAATATGCTAATTTTGGTAAACCCATCTGATGGGGCCAAGCAGGTAATTGGTAGAAGCATTTAGGAACGTCCGATCTTGCAATTTTTTGAGTTCGTGGGCCACCCAAGTGATGGGTCATTGATGGGACAATTCGAACAAATAGCATGTGCATTTAGAATACGATGGTGTGGCTGTAGACCCCATCAGATGCAACAGACTTGTTCATGTGGTGGGACCCACCACCTCTATCTTAATATAGTGGGCAACTGTCAAACAACTGCTCAAATTTAAATACCATACATCTTATTTATAGTAGTGGGTCATATTGAAAGTAAGAGAATATGCTACTCACTCTCTTTGTGCACCATCCCTTTTTAATATTAAGGCTTTTAAAAAATACTCTTAGGCCTATATGTTTGCCCTAAGAAATGTTTTCTAGAAACGATTCTTGCATATAAATGTCCATCAAATTTTTCTAGATCCACACACTTTTTGACATACAAATCATTTTTTCTATTCAAATTTTCCTGTGGTCACCATACATGACCTTATTAAAATATTTTTAAATTAGCGACATCAGTCGGTGTAGTGGTGCGACGAATGCTATATCAGTTTTGAATGGTTAAGATAATGTATTAAATTATAGGGGATGTTTGGATCGCCATTTTTAGACTTGAAAATGTCTTTTTTTCTACAAAAAAAGACTTTTTTCAAAAATAATAGATTTTTGGATGACCATTTTTTAAAAAGTATTTATTCCATAAAAATATATTTTTAAAAAGCTCAAAAGTCTTTTTATAAAAAAATACCTGAAAGCTGTTTTTCAAGGAAAAAAAAGTCTTTAAAAATTTGCTAGCTCAATGAACATAATAAACAAGGAAACAGTTTTTGGTAGATGTCCCCTTCCAAAAAAATAATAACAATATATTGGTGGGGCCAACTAAAAGAAGATAAAGACATTTTGCATTAATGACGATTCAAACGACCTTTTTAAGAAAAACGTATTTTCAAAAATATATTTTCAGAAAAGTTCTTTTTTAAAATAAATATTTTTTGAAAAATGGTGATCCAAACACCCCCTTAATTTTAAACATACAATCGCTAGCTAAAACAAAAAAGCCAGTCATTTTATCGAATAAATTATGTAGAGGAATGCTAGCAAACAATGCCTTAACGGCGTTACACAGATGCAATCCGCAAAATAAAAAAGAAAAAAAAAACCTCGAAAACCACACCTTGAATTAATATATGTATTTTTTTTCCTTGTCTTTTAGGGGGTTTGCATATGTGCAACACCTTTAGATGTTGCTTGCTATTATTCGTCATTTTCGAATAATAGCTTTCCTACATAAAGCCAAGCAAATGGTGGATCGCATATCCAACCCTCTACACTTGTACCACGTGTGCGGTATAAGTGCGATGCTATTACTTAACACTAATTTTTGATAATATGAATGTAAAATACTGCAAAACTTTTCAATTGTTCGGAAAAAAATCACAAAATTTTTGTGGGGTTGGCCAAATAATTCACTGCTTCTTCTGACGTATGCCTAAATTTGCATGCACGTGAAAGGTGCACCAAGTTTGGCCCATTTTTATCAGCCCGCACTTCATGCGAGCCTATAGATTGCTCAGATTTAGATTGATGACTTAGTATCATTGTGTGAAAATTTGGCGAGCCAATGCCTAGAGCATCTCCATCAAGTCCCCGTCCCTTTCGCCATATCTAGGTAACAATTAGACCCTTTTACCGATGAGAGCTTTAATAACAAAAAGTGTTATTTCATTTGCTGCTTCAAAATAGCCAAGAGATTTAGTAAAAAGGTCAGGCTTGGGGGATACCCATTTTTTACACCCTTTTGACACCCATTTTGGTGTACCCACATGAAAGATGAATCAGTGGCTGATTTTTGGTGAGGATGATCTCTATGGTGAGGAGATCATTCTCACAAAAATTCAAATCATTCTGATATTCATAGACTGGTTTAGAAGCTGAATAATTATGGACCGTCGATTTTTACCATATAACTTGAAAAGCACATTTGATGGGGTTAGAAATTTCGGAATGGGCTGATTTTTTGTTGGGATGATATCTATAGTGAGGAGATCATCCCCACCAAAAATCAGCCATTGATTCATCTCCTATGTAGATAAGCCAAAATGGGTGTCAAAAATAGGGGTAAAAAATGGGTGTCCCCCAAGCCTGACCCTTAGTAAAATTACTGTCATTTTTAGTTGAAGGATGAAAAAAAACTTTGTACGTATATGCACTCGCAAAAGGGTAAAATGGTAAGGTTTTAAATGACAAGAATATATGACGAATGAAGAATTTCACTAACATCGACGGGGTGAAGAGTTTTTTCAGCTAACAAAATAACGAGGAGGTTAACAACCCCAATGGAAGACGAATTTGGGGGTTTTCTCTTAACTTTGGCTTGGAGAACTAAGATGAAGACGTGTTGGAGATGCTCTTAGTTTTAGAAGATTCAACTTTTAAACTTAAATGGGCAATTTTGAAAAACTGGCTTCTCAAGGGCAACTTTGGAAACTTTGGAACTTAGTAAACAAAACGATGAAGAGGTCTTTATATTCCTTTTGCTCTTTAAGGTCAGGTAGGGGTCCGCCTAACCCCAAGCTTAAAAAAATATATTAATTTTTCTAATTTTTCAACCTCGGTAGCCATCATTCTGCGCAAGCTTCACAATATACCCCAAACCTCAATATTTCCAAATTGCCATTATCTTTGCTCTTAGAGGACACTGATCAAATAGATGTTTGGTCCATCTCTAAGTGGACCTACGGACTAAAAATCGGCCTGATTAGTGGTTTATAATCTTTAGATATGAGTACCCTAAGTAATTCTGAAAATCCACGGTTAAAAATAAGTCATGAATACATCTCTAATCTAATGGATAGAAATTACTAATCAGGCTGGATTTTGGTATGTAGATCCAAGTAGCTTTGACCAAAGATCCATTTTGACTCATATTGTGGTTCCTAGTCTTTGACGAATGACCTCCTAAGTAAAGTTTTACTCTGCCTACCTCTCTCAATGTACTACCTCATTAATGAACTCTTTCCCTAAACTTCAATAATACCCTTATATAATCTCTTAATTACTTCACATGCCATTCAATGATTTTAAACCTTTGGATCTTTGTATCTAAATAATGATCAAAATCTATGGTTAAAAAGAACCTATGAAAGCGGCTCCAATGGATTGCTTAGAAATCACTAATGAGGTTGATTTTTTGCATGTAGGTCCACTTAGGGATTGGTCAAACATCTATACGGTCAATAATCTCTAAGAGTGTGCCATGTGTAATGTGCATGTGCTAGTGAAACAATTAATGTCAATTGAGTAATTATGTGTAAAACTATCTTATTTTGGCAGTTCATTCTATTTGTACCTAATTCATATTATTCACAGGGAATCGACACATATATGTAAGACATGTGAATCAAATGGAAGGGTGTGAATGGAGTGTCGAGAAGATTGCGGATTCGAAATCAATCAATCGATTGGTGGAATCGGAGCGTCTAATCCAATAATCCAATCAAAGAGTTGAAATGGATTGTCGAATTCAATCAAATGGTCAAAAGTGTATAGCAACCCTAGTTTGAGAGCCCCCTTAGACTATTGATCATAGGTTGTCTCCTATTCCCATGAAATGGTAACTCTTGTTCCATTGTTGTTGTCATACTATCAACGGTCATCAAAATCCATTTGGCTAGATCTTTTTGTGTTTTTATTTTTTATTTTTGCACTGTTGTCAAGCAGAGATTGGTCAGTTTAGCTTTAGTTTAGGGTTCTCTATCTAATCTTGAAATGGGGTCATGGTGGGGGTGAAGAGAGTCAACTCAAAGGGTCAAAGTCAATAGATTTTATTTGAAGAACATAAGGGGCCTACATACCAGACAACTTCACATGTATATGGTGGCTCACTAAGGGAAAGCTAATAAAAGTGGCCCTTGTTTGTAGTACAACACAAGCAAATGTGACTTGTAAATTTCAAGGAATCATTATAAAGAAAAAGCCAGTACAGAGAATATATAAGGTCCCCATTTTGTGGACTGTTCATTGTTTATGATGTATATTGGGATCCACATTATCCTGATTGGATGATCATAACCGTCCGATGTCAAAGACTGCCCATTCAATGAGTCAGACTCGTCGAATGGTGGGTTCCACCTCTCTGCATGTGCATCATTTATAGATCAACCTATGGGTGTGATGGATGATTAGGATCATTTGATTGTGTGTATTAACAGACCATCTTGGCCAAAATGTCTTGATCATGTCCACAAGAAGTTATCAGGAAAGACAACCCAAAAAAGAAGGGGAGGCCCATTATGCACAACGACAAGGAGGACCTCATGTTCCCACTTTTCTATCAAAATAAGGCCCTCTAAGAAATTTCTTTGTTCCTCCTTGATGATGGACAGCGACACTTAAGTGATTGTAGAGTTTTTATGTCATGGACAAGATTTGTGGAAAAAAGATTATGTTTATCCACTCTAAGACGTCAAAATGTGGAAAAATGTGATTTTTGAGGATAAAGTTATACAAGATCTTAATAATCCCTACAATCAAAACAGTAGGGAGTTTTGACCTAAGATCCAAGCCCCCCCCCCTGCGGCTGTTAATGCACCTATGAAAGGTGCATAATATTGCAAGTACAATGCTAACGGCATGTAATTCAAGTCCGTTTTAAACTTTTGTTAAATTATTCGAATTATTCTCGAATAATTTATGAACTTTTCGGAATTATTCTCGGATTATTTAGTTTTGAACATTAAAAATCATTTTATAAGACAAAAAAATGTCGATATTTTTCTTTCTTTTTTTGTTTTTATTTTATTTTTTAAATATATTTTTGTTGAATTTTTCAATGCAAAATTTTTAAATGACAAACACGAATTGTGCTCGAACATGTCCTGTACTGTATTTTTGGTGCAGATTGAATTGCTAACTATGCCCACAAGGTACTGTGCCTCGAGAAATCCCTAAAACGGTAAAACCTACTGACATAGGACCTGCACTCGAGAGTCGAGACCAGCTGTGGTTTTCCCGGGATAAGTTGAACCTTGTAATCTATTTTTTTTTTCTGTTGTGGTTATAAGCTGAAACTTGTTACCAAACACCCCCTTAGAAACTTGTTGAGGGCATTTACGTCATTAACATTTCTCTTTCACAAGAAAAGCCTTCTCTATTATTACTTCCTTTTCCTATTATTTTATATTTCCCTTACCCCCTCTTGAAGAACATAAAAACGCTTAAAACCTCAAAAACCCCTCCTCCATTAACACCACCCTCCCTCTCCCTCTCTCTCTCTCTCATGAGTTCTCCGTCGAGGTTTCTCGCTGGTGCCAACTCTTCGACAGCGGAACCGCCGCAACCCCTCACTGTCGACTCCGATTTCGTAGTCATCCTCGCCGCCCTATTATGTGCTCTAATTTGCGTCGTCGGACTCGTCGCCGTGGCTCGCTGCGCCTGGCTTCGCCGAACAACCGGAGGTGCCGTACGTTCGCTGCCTCAGGTTCCACCGAACAAAGGACTGAAAAAGAAGATCCTCCGATCACTCCCGAAATCCAACTTTAACAGCGGCGTTAACGGAAAGCTAGCTGATTGCCCTATCTGCTTAACCGAATTCGTCGACGGTGATGAAATCAGAGTCTTGCCTCAGTGTGGACATGGGTTCCATATCGGATGCATCGACACGTGGCTTGGGTCTCACTCGTCATGTCCGTCATGTCGTCAGATTCTGGTTGCCACCAGGTGTCAGAAGTGCGGCGGGTTCCCGGCGAGTTCCGGCTCCGCTGTTGAGATTGAGGCGGGTTTGAAAGCTCGAGAAGATGATATTAATAGGTTTTTACCTTAATAAATTCCCCTCTCTCTCTATTTTCCTTTTTTTTTTTTGTATAATTTATTAGGGTTTTCAGAGTTTTTTTTTTTGAATTTGAAGTCTGTATTCTGAAGTTCCGAAGAATCCGAACAGCTTGTTCTTTGGTCTGTCACACTGTCATATGTATTTAACTGGTAAGAAAAGAAAATTAATGTTTTATTTATGGCTATCTGTTTTTTTTTTTTTTTGGTCTTAATCGGGAATTAGAGTAACTGAACTTACCGACCTCATTTTTACTAAAAATAGGGAATTCAGGATTTTTTGCTAACTTACGCTTGTTGGGTTATAGTGGTGAAGCCGCCGTGGAGATGATAAAAGCTTAATTTCAAAGACCGATTTAGCCCTTTGCTGAAACCATAGTTTTTTGCTTATCATAGAAGGGCGTTTCGAGCTCCGTTGACAGCCCGAAAATTACAGGATTCTGTACAGGACACCAATATGTGCCACATGGCACACTCTTGAGAGGACTCTGACCGTATGGATGTTTGGAAAATCCCTAGGTGGACCTACAAACCACAACTCAGCCTGATTAGTGATTTTTAGGAGTTAGATCTTTGTACCTCAAATACTGCTATAATTCCCGCAGTTGAGATCAACCCATGAAAATAAGTCCAATCCAACGTCTAGAAATCACTAATCAGGCTGAATTTTGGTTTGTAGGTCCACTAGGAGTTGGCCAAACATCCATACGGTCAGAGTCCTCCAAGAGTGTGCCACGTGGCATATATTGTGTCCTGTACAGAATCCTGTCATTTTAGGGCTGTCAACGGAGCCCGACCTCTTAAGCAGTAGAGCGACCTGCGCGGAGCGGCACTGTAGTATGTATGTACCATTATTTTTGGAGGGAAGTTTCGTGGTTGTTGCAGGATAAACCAATATAGCTAGTTTCTGACCGCCCACAGTATGAGGAGTCACGTGGCACATTCTTAGAGGACATTTAACTGAATGAATGTTTGGCCAATCCCTAGGTGGACCTCCAAATAAAAAATCATCCTGATTAGTGATTTCAAACCCTTGGATCTTTGTACACCAAAATGGTCAATAATGCTCAAATTCGTAAGGTTAAAATCAACCCATGAAAGTGACTCCAATCCAACGCTTCGAAATCACTAATCATGTTGATTTATGGTTTCTAGGTCCACCTAGGGATTTGCCAAACATCCGTACGGTCAGTGTCCTCTAAGAATGGGGCACGTGGCTCATATTGTGGGCAGTCCGTCAACGGTCATGGAAGTTCTACTCCTAATTATGAGAAGTTGAAGTACGGTTCTGGTCCATCATTCTTAATACACCTTACGGTACACATGATCTAGAGCTAGAACTTGAATAAACTTCAACCTAGTCCATTTTGGGCTAGGTGGGCCCAGTGCACTAATACATGTCCCGAATGTTAAGTCATGCCAAATATTGTCATGCGGCACACTCTTCACTTTGTAAAGCTACAAGACAAAGATCAGCATAATAGGTAATCTTTAGCCGTTGTGAAAAACATTGAGTCCAAGCCCATGAACAGAAAGAAAGCTCAAATCCAACAGCTAGGAATCACTAATAAGTCTGATTGTTTTGGGGTATAGATTAACTAAGAGGTGGGGCCCACTAAAGAACTGTGCCACCTAACAATATTTGGCGTGATGAACACGATGGACATGTATTAGTGAGCAACACCTAAGGTTTCCTCTAATGTCATTGTTGGAGTAATGGAAAATACAAGATTGAAAAGGAGTTTTACATAAATGGGATATGGGACCCCCCCCCTATGGTTGTGGGGCTGGTTTGGTTGAGTGCATTGAAGGGACATCCCCTTGTTTTTTTATTAAAAAAGATAAGTGAAAAAAAATTAACTTTTTTATTAGAAAGGAAAGTGACATGACTGGAGTGAATAAATTCCACTAATTCAAAACATTTAATTAAAAAAATATTTTTTTTTTTGGTAACCCCATTGAGATATCATTCTATATTAATCACACCAAGAATTCCCAATTTAAAAAAAGAAAAAAACAAAAAAGAAAGAAAGAGCGGTAACAAGCATAGCAGAAGACGATAAAAACTGCCTTCATAACCACGCCTCGAATTAAAATATATATTTTTCTTGTCTTTTCTCGGCATCGAAAAGAATAATAATAATAATATATTTTTTTTAAGATAATTTCTCAGCCATCGAAAAGAACGCGATAGATCAGGGCGGTTATGATCATTTGAAAGGGATCAGAAATGAGATGGTGGGTATGGGGGGCCCATTTCATGTGCAGCATGTGAACAACTATGTTGATAATTGGAGTTTTAATTAAATAAATCCATTAATGACATAAGGAGTAGTCCTCCTGACTCCTGTGTTCATTTGGTAGATCTCATTCTAATCCTTCGCACCCTCGTCTACTTTAGCAAGTTTCATTAATCATGTGAAGGGGGGGGGGGGAGCATGTTTTGGTGATAATTTCTGAAAGAATAATCCGTTTTGGTGAGGGTGCTCTTCACGTAAGGCGCATGTTTTTCGCTTGATTAACGGTTGGGTTTTCAAATGGAGTCCCGTATCCGCCAAAAAACTTTATGAAAGAGTCTCTGATTAAGACACTGGCGTCAACTACTCGGATTGATGTCAACCTCATGAGGACCTCCTCTCTAGGGTCCATACTCCGGACCATAGTCAATTCAGAATTATCATACCAAAAAAAGGTGTTTAAAATCTCGGCAAATAGTAAAATAAAATATAAAATAAATTATTATTATTTTTATATTTAACATCAATTTTTCAATAGTTTGGCAATAATATCTATAATATGTGTATAATTTGAGAAGGGGTCAGGATCGGGATCCGCAAAGCAACTTTTTGGAACCAATGCCAGAGACGTCTGCTCTTGGGCGTAGGTTTCGAGAATCCAACAGTGGTGGTTGTGCTGACTGGTATTCAATTTTTGCCAAAGCACAACCACTATTGGATTCTCAAAATCGACACCCAAGAGTAGACGTCTGAGGCGTTGGTCCCCTGAGCTTGATCCTACGAGAATAGGTTTGGGCTCAGGGGATCCCCTTTTTTCTGATCCCTCTTGGTGTTCGTGTGCGAGGCCATTGATTTCAAGAATCCAACGGTGGTTGTCAGTGCCGAGCTGGCATCACTTTTTTTTGGGGGGGCTGACAACCACAGTTGAATTTGTGAAATCCACGGTCGAGGGCACGAACACTGAAAGGGGTCAGAAAAAGGGAAAAGGAGGTCTTCAGAGCCTGAGCCTGAGCCATGAGAATAGCCTCATCATAAAATATATGAATTTTACCAAATCTTTGAAAAGTTTTGCCCGTATAATAAATTTTTTTTCTTGAAATGTTGAAAATGTGTATAATATGTAGACTTACACTATGTGAGACCCCTTTTCAGTACTTTCTTGGCTTCCAATCTTTCTGGGATTTCTTGTTCAATTGCTTCAAGTTCAATTTTTTAATTTTTTATTTTTATGTAATTCAAGCTCAAATTTTTATATGAAATTAATCAACTACCAAGTTCAAATATTTATTTAAAATCAATCAGCTACAGAGGGATTGGTTACATCAGTTTGTGTCCCTCTCAATTTTTGTTTTAGTTTAGTGCCCCCTCAATTTTTCTTTTAATTATATTGTGCTCCCCTAAACAAAATCTTGGCTCTGGTTATTCCGAACCGGAACCAACACCGCACCCATATATATGGGATAAATTGTTAATAATATCTTAATCAAATTGTGAGTTTTCTACTGAAGTTGGTTCAACAGCTACACAATTACAATTAGGTTTATAAAGTTTTATTAATTAGCATATGGTCCAATTTGATAGTAACTCCTTAGATAGGGCAAATGAAAGCAAAGCGGGAATTGAAGGGCTTGAAATCAATTAGTAAGACTCCTTGTTTAAATTAGGGTCACTCCCTTCCTGTCAATTGACATATAGATTAACACCTACAATAATAGTAATTTTGAAAATAATTTTTTTTTAAAGGATTATCGTTATGTACTTGTAGGTGGCCCGTTCCCACGGCACTCTCCGACAAAGCGTTTGCCAAAATCGGGTATGAGTGGCTTAGATCCACCATCCATTTGGGGTGATAAGATCTCATCCATCCTTTGTGAAGCCGATAGAGGGATATAAGTGGGGAGACAATGTCCCTATTAAATTAATCCAACCGTCTAATTTTTATTTTATGTAGGGGTTGATATGGGCCCTTGGATATATGAAGCCTATAAGAGGGGGAGACAGCCGCTGTATTTTGTTATATAGATGGCAATTTCAGTTCCTATTGGTTTTGATTTTGATATCGAAACAAGTCGATCTAGAACCAGAACCAATAAATATAAAGTCGATCTACAAAAACAAAAATGATTAAATGTCTTGTTAACCGTAATCACCCACTTTTCATATCATAATCACATTTTCAATCCAGCCCCCCTGCAAACCATTTAGTTCTGTTTGGTAGTGCACCTTCGACATGTGTCTTGGCTGAAGGTGTGCAAGTGTTTGGGTCATACCAACGCGTGTGCACCTTCGAAGACATAGCGGACCTTGAAGATGTGCGAAAGTGAACCTTCAATGGTTCACCTTCTCTCTTGAGTCCGCAAAGACTCATGTACTTTGAAGGTTCACTCTCCACCTTCAATGTGCTTAGCCCACCTAATGTGTCCCGCTTGACATATAGCACATGTATGATCTATCAACACCGCGCGTTCTATTATTTGAGACCCACATATGATCCATCAACTTCTATTCATATGTGGGGCCCACATGATTTATCAACTCTAGTTATTATGTGCGGCCCACGTGAACTAACGATCTTTGTTCTTATGTTGGACCCACGTGATCTATCAACACATAATTGTTCTTATGTGGGTCTCACTTGGTCGTGTAGAGCCAAACGTCAGTCTTGACCTTTAAAGGTACGCACCTTGAAGACGTAGACATGACGTACGTCTTCGGTTGAAGACGCGCTACCAAACACACCCCTAATTGTTTTTTCATGCCATAATTCTTACTTTCAATACTGTTGCTTGCTAAACATTTAATTATTTACCATGCCATTATTTTCATATTTCCAAAACAGTTATTACATACATTAAATTGATTCTTTTGGACTAAATCTAAACTAGCTACTAAAACATTTTTTTTAAATCGAGGGTATTCGGGCCTATATATTAGAGCACCCGACTAGTCCCCCGGGACATGCTAGTCACCCCTCGACATGTGCCAATTGTTTTTGAAGAATTTGATGGAGACTGAGCCACTTATTGCTACATGAGATTTCCCCGCAGATATTACTGATAGTTTTTCGGCTTCTCTGTAAATGTTTAATCTGAACTATGGTTTTAAAAACGGCCGTTTTTTTTGTTTTAATGGCCGTTAAAATCTTTTGAACAGCCGTTTTATTCTGAAAATTTTTGGGAAAATAAACGGCCATTAAATCTGTTAAAATCCGGTAAATTCCCATTAAATTCCTTTTTTTATTTTTTTTCAAATTTCAAAATTTGAATTTCAGCGCCATTTTTTCCGTTTTTTTCCGTTAAAATCCGTTTAATTCCATTTTTGCTCCTGACTGTTTCAATCCATTTTAAACGGTTTAAACGGTAACACCCCCAGTCCGTTTAACCGTTAAACGCCTCCTTTAAACCTTGATCTAACCATCACGCACGTGCGACCTCCAATACTTACAAAGACGCAAATTTATGTGTTGGCGGGTTATTTTGAAGAGGTTTTAAAATAAAGATCATCTAGAGATCCGTGTCCAACGCCCGTTCGATGATCTTAAATGCTTATTCTAATAAAATGCTTTTAGGGTTTCTGATTTCATCATCCACAATCAAGGGTTATATAGTGGTGAGGAGCATAAGGTATCTTCGTGTCGCATCTTTAGGAGTCAAGACAATTTTTGCCGACTTTACGCTTAAAAAAAAAGGGTATAGTTGGATAGGTAGTGACAAAGTTTTTTTGGTTATGTTTGTGACTTAATTACAACCGCTAGTGAGAGCTAACAAAACAATGGAATCACTTTTGCAACAAGAAGTGGGGTCTTTGCTGCCCCTATTTTTTTGGTAACTTAAGGTGATGACCAAATTATTTGTGTGGGTGATTGTCAGATTGCACTATATAGTTTAAATAGTATTAGATATTAAAGGACAATATCAAGATGTTTATCAATATCATGACATGTGGCTCACATTCTGTGTATATTTAGGCTTGCTATTTGAATGTGGACCCACCCACTTAAGAAGAGTCGCGATCCCAATGTTAGTACTAGGGCTGTAAATGGATTGAGATTGGATCTGATTAGGCGGATCCCAATAGCTTATTGGATCATGACTTCAGTTCTAGGCCTGATCTGATAAGCTATCAGATCAAATTGGGGCGATCCAATGTCGAGATTGATAAGCATATTAAATTTGATTTAAAGAAAATAAAAGTTACAAATTACCAAGTCATATAAGAAATGACAAAAAAACTATGGCTCAGGCACCGAGGACCCCCTTTTTCTAACCCCTCTTGGTGTTCGTGTGCTCGGCCGTGGTTTTCATGAATCCAACGATGATTGTCAGCATCCTGAAAAGTGATGCCAGCTCGGTGCTGACAACTACCGTTGGATTCTTGAAATCAAAATCCTCGGTCGAGCACATGAACACCGAGAGGGGTCAGAAAAATGGGGGTCCCCTGAGCCCCGACCCAAAAACTATGCAGGCCACCTATTAGTTCATTAAATGCTTGAGTTTTTTTTCCACCCACATCAAATAGGTCATTAAATGTTTTTCGGATAAGGTATGGGTCATTAAAAAGCGACTTCATTAACTACTTAAGTGTTTTCCATGTCATTAACTATAGCTGCATCATTCTTATTTTCAATATAGTCCCTTGATAACCACTTAATTACTTACCATGCTATTAGTTCCATATTTCCAAAATAGTTCCTTAATAACAACTTAATTACCTTATGTGCCATTTATTCCATATTCTCAAAACAGCCGCTTAATAAACATGTATCCATTATATAGGGATAATTTCAAAATTTTGATTTTCTAATTGTGCATTGACTTGCTACAAATGTACATATTCGTCCAAACTAATCTTCCAAACTGACATTTTGCCACTTCTTCCAAAAAGGCCCCTACAGTGTGACCCACCAATATATATATATATATATATATATATATAATATTGTGTATATTTTATTAATTATATTGGATCCGATCAAGGTCAATCAGAAACCCATTTGATAGCACATTGGATCACTTCCTAAGTCTAGACCCAACGTTATCGGATTGGATCATCAGCGTGACCTGTCGCAGCCCCATTTAACTACATGGGGTTGGTTCTGATACCAAATGTTAAGACCCAAGGGCGTAAAGCTTAAGTTTTAACCATTAGGATCGTAACATTGCATGGATCAAATCAACCTAGATCAGGATTGGCGGTCCGATTCTGCCTTTCCATATCCAGTTCACTGTCAAGCGAGTCAAACCAACAGAAAAGAAAACTTGTTGAGGAATGCTAAAAGCACCCCCTTGATGGTTGCCAGATGCCACCACGCAAGAGGAGAGAAAAAAAATGAAGGAATTAAGCCCAAGCCTAGTGCCCAACAAAAACTACGCCAAAGCCCAGTTCAACAGGTGACACTCGGAAAAGGTAATTAGTTTTCAGCCGAGCCCATCTAGATCCAAGCCCAAGCTCAGTTACGTGTTGCTAGAGAGGGGACCCTCAGATCTCAAACCTCAGTGGTTATCCTGAATATCACGCAGAAGCTCAACATCACAGCTTCCGAACCAGAGATCTAAAACCTAAGAAACCCTAGCCCTAAATTCTACTGGTCTATATGAGATCGATTTCCACTCCAGATTCTCCAGAACTCTTAACCCTAAAAACCCTTACCCTCATTTCTTTGTCCAGATGAGATTGCATAGCGTCAATGGCATCGATCTCGACCGCCATTTCTCTTCTGCAAATTCAATCTGTTTCCTTACAGGTAAATCCACTTTTTATTTTTTTGTTCTTTTTGGCCTTTTATCTCTTCGAGAATTTCTTACGTTTGTATTAAATTTGATAAATTTCCATTTTTAGCCTGCAATCTACACTTCAAAGCATAAGACTTCTGCAACGGCACAGGAATTTAGAGCAAAAGTTCGGTTCAATTCTAGTTGTTTTTTGAACTGGAATCTGCGAAAGCTCGTGCAGAATTTTCCCGTGAGAGTGTTTAGCAGTTATGAAGAAAATTCCAATGACAAGTGTGTTAGAGATGAGGTCGATACGGAGAACTTGGATTCAGAAAAACCGGTTAGTCGGTTGCAAGGAACAATCAGCGCTCTTCCTCCCGCTATTCTCGTGGTACAGTGTTAACGAATTCTCTTACTTCTCTTATGAGTAATCTGTTCTATATTTCTAATTGAAAGTGCAAATCTATTGTTTGCCATTGGATTGAAGAAAACCTGCTGTATTGAGAGTATTAGAATCGTTGAGTGCATTCGTCCAATACGTAAATGACATGCATTCAGCTCTTTAATAATTTATACTCGCCGCGAAAGTGGTTTTTATAAATTATTAGAGCACATAAGATATTGGTATTATTGATACCGCCATTAATCAATGTAAAGTATTAGAGTATTAGATTGGTCATTGTAGGAATCATTAATAATTTCTTTTTATAGATTGATTCTCTATCTGACATCATATTCACCCTTTTGGCTTTTCCTCTGAATTTTTTTTCCAGATCTTGCAGCAATATTGGGTTGTATTATCTAGCAAGTTAAATTTTGTACAAGAGAAAAATTGGCATTTGGAACTTTTTCTGTAAAACACATCCCCGATATTCAGCAGAAATTGAAAGAAGTTAGATTTTATGGGTTGCAGCCATGAAGAGATGGCTGTCCATGCTGTATTAGTATTTGAATTGAACTAACCAAAGTTACCTATTCAGTTATGAGGTAACGTATTATATGTGACATTTTGCCTCTGCTGTTGGATTGGAACTTATCTTGGGGCTCTTCTTGTGCAAGTGAATGTTTAGCATAATGTATGTCCAATTGTAAGTTCTTTTTTTTCTTTTTTTCTCACCATTAGCACAGTTTGGGATTGAATCAGGGAGATGTTTTATGTGGTATAATTCCTTGGCCAACTATATATTCTTTTGGTTGAATTAACAAAACCTATTTATTCTAAAAAGTTTGATACAAACCATGCACTTTCCACATTGATCAAAAGGAAGATCATATTGGTCTCAACACTGCCAACAAAATATAGAACAAACAGTAAATGAGTGGACTTTTGTTTTCAGTGGTAACAATGCTAATTCTAAAAAGATGCGGTAGTATATGTTGGGAAGAAAGAACAATAAACAAACAATAAAACAAAGATGCAAACAACCACAACGCAGAGATTTACGTGGTTCCCTCTAGATTGAGGTACTTCCACGGATCCACACCGATTCCGCTATGCTCTAGGGCAAAAGAAACACACACAATACAAGATTTGGATACTCGTCTCTCACCAACTGAGGTATATATAACCCCAAGACGAAATTAGGGTTTCCTTCATGTACAGTGCTTCAAGCATCATCAGTCTCTACATAACACAACAGTATATTCTGCCCATCGTTATGGAAACTCCATACTTCTCCTCCTACGTCATCGAATTGGTACACAGATCAATATGTACCATCTAATTAATGTAAAAATCTATTGGATTGTCCATGGCTTATAAGTCCCACCAATCTGATAATTTTAGCAATCTGATAAATTGTATTTCAATGGTAGATATTATCTTATAGGGGCAAATTTTGGGCTATGGCCAATGCAAGAGTGGCACATAGATTTGGTAGGTATGGTAGCAGTAGGAATGAAGTTTTTATTAGAAGGAACATTATGAATATAGAAGTTCGGTACAATTTCCATCAGTCCATAGAGAAATAGAGAGGTTTGGGTAAATTTACCAATTAACTTATTTCAAGCTCTATATTTTTAAACATGATCACTGTAACATGTTATAGTCACGATCCATTTCTTATCTCATTGCTACTACGATGTTGACTACCACTCTGGATTTCCCTTTTCTAGTTTTACATATTACTGTCAAACTTTTAAAGTTCAGTATTTATCTGTATGCTCACATTATTGGACGTTCCCTTTTGTCTCAGATGAAAAGACACATTAGCACAAATTTCTCTATCGGATTGTGTATTGCAGTTGTGATTTTGGTGGTTGCTGTTAGAGAATATGTGGCTAGGAAATCAAGTTACAATCATCACGGTTCTGTAGCTGATCTTGTAAAACGAGGCCAGTTGAGATCTGATCGAAGAGGCATGTATGTTCTCCAACACTGTCCCTTCTTTTGCCGGTTGTTGAAGATAGAAAACACCTGTACGAATGTCAAACTATAATAACTTTCCCATGGCATGCTTGCACATCAAGGCCAAATCAATGCCACCATGAAATGACCATTTTACCCTGGAAAGCTATTTCGACCTGCCGATGTATAACTGGGATGCCAACTTTTTAGATTTAGAATTTCTTGTTTCAGTTGAAATGTTTTCTTTACAACAAGATCATGAAATTTTATTACTTACATAATTTCTCATTCACAGCTCAAGGCCTCTCAAGTATGATGATCCTTTCAATAACCCATTGGTGAAGGTCAGTAAGAGCAATTCAACCGTTGAAATGTGTGGAAAGGTTTATCGCCTGGCCCCAGTGACTCTTACAGAAGAAGAACAGTCAAGCCATCAGAAAAGGAGGTCACGTGCATACCAGTGGAAGAGACCAACTATATTTCTCAGGGAAGGGGATTCAATGCCCCCAGATGTTGACCCCGATACAGTGAGGTGGATTCCGGCCAACCATCCGTTTGCAACCACTGTCAACGACATTGATGAGGATTTGGCACAAAACAATGTGTATCAAAAGCACGGTGTTCCATTCCGTATTCAAGCTGAGCATGAGGCGTTGCAGAAAAAACTAGAGGCACTACAGAATGTATGTACTCCTAAATCTATCTGCTTTACTCTAACATTTGTTAGTAGATGGCTAATTTTGCACTTAATGTTGTAGACAGTAGTTACAGTATGTAAATGGAATCTCAGTAGCTGTGGCAACATGCAGGGGGTTATTTCCCAGCATTCAAAAGGTCTCATTCACCTAGGAGATCTCCTAGGTCAAATAGTGGGTGACTGCAACCATCCGATCTGTTTCATGCTTTTGGATGATCAATGGTCCAGAAAAATTATTGGATGGTGTAAACTCTGGTAACCCATTAGGAGGTCTTCTATGTGGGACCCATGTAACAGTGAATCCCCCACCCCTGCATGTTCACCACATGTCCTGATATTGATTGTATTACCATATATAATGTATAGATATTGGATTTACCATTGTAAATTTTGAATGATAAGTTCAGGTAACTATGAAGGAAAGAGCTGCTACTTCTTGTGAATGCTTGAACTGGGTTGCAGGTTTATATTAAGTAGTACTACCTAAAACAACAATCACTTTTTTTTTGTATCTCATTGTTTGTCATAAAAGAATCATGTTTTCAAGGGTATTAGAGGAGTTTAAAACTAAAATAAATATCATTTTATAGTTACATAAAAATAGTTAGTTATGGATATCATTGATCTCGGCATGAACTTGATATTGGATCCAGTTTTACTGCAAACCAACTTATGGACTGGAAGTTACGAGCTTTTGAAAAATCTAAAAAAAAATTCCTGAATAGATGCGAATTAAATTGCTAAAAAGAGAGAAAATATAGGGAAGTACCACAAGTTATATCTTTCTCTAAAATAAACTTCAAAAATTAAAAGGCTATTTTTAGCCATTGAATGTGTTATGTACCTAAAGATATAAATGACTGTGTATGTGATTTCTTTAACAATGTGGGGGTTACAATTGAGGGGGGGAAAGGCCGTCCAGGACGACCTGCGAAATAACTGTCCAGGACGACTGGTGTAATGAGATTTGAGCTGATGATCACATTATGTGGTCAAGGATTGTAATCACTAGGGAAGAACAAAAAAGAAAAGCCTAGATCCCACAGTGCTTCTCTTTGAGATTGCTTGTTCTGTTGTGCAGGAGCAAAAACTGAATAAATTGGTGATTGACCCAGGCAGCGCCAGAGATTTTGAAAGACCGTTCAAGTCTTTGTCCAACTCGCATGTGCAGGTGGAACAGAGGCCATCTGTTAATCCAGGTGGTAATACTTACCCTCACAAATCAGATGGGACCCCCAATTCCGTTGAAACCAATACACCATCTGAGGAACTGCAGAAACCATAATGTTCATTCATCTCCATGCTGTAGTGGTGTTCTGTATAATTTAATCAGTTCTGGCAGAAAACACCAGGTTTTTGACGATTGTATTGAAGCCCAAGCACAGGCATCCAATTGAAAATAGAAGAAGCTGGGTTGTAAATAGAAATTTCAATGCTGTATTTGTTCAAATAGGGATTTTATATATTAGTTGCAGATGGTGATTTTTCCCTAAAGACATATCCTCGTCACCATAGACATTTTATAGTTTTTCAAGCTTCCAATTCAGACAGACTGAATTCACCTGTCTCACCAGGGACTAACAGTAGCAGCATCTGAGGGATGATGCTTCACTTCAAACTACAAGCTGGGTTGTATTCACTCCATTGAAATAGTGCCTCAAGTCATTTGTTCGAGGTATCCATTTGGTGGGCCACCACTTTGATGCTCAACAGACAAGAAATCATAAAAACCAGGTGATTCAAACCTGCAAGTTTATGGACTTTTTTTTAACCTTACCACTGAGTCGCAACCTTTTCTATTTTTCCAAGGTTTCTCTCATTTGAGGACATACCAAACGAACTGTAGAACAAATTCCTCAACCAAACAGGATTGGCTATTAGCCGTAGACTGGTTTTGCTCTCATGACTCTGCATCATTGAGATTGCCTTGCAGAATTCTTCAACCACAGCCAATTAAATTACTGACATCCAGGTCGTACCCTACTTGCACAACTACCCAAAGAACTATGAATATACCTGCCTTGCACGGACTGTTATACATATATGATACTTGGGGTTTCCTTCACTTTCTTGAGAAACTCATCTAGGTCTTGTTGCTGCAAGCCTGAAATTCAAATTTTGAAATTGAAATTTTCAAAAACGGAATTTAACGGCCGTTTTTTTTTTTTTCATAAAAATTTTCAGAATTTAACGGCCGTTAAAACAATTTTATCGGCGCTTAAAACGAAAAAAAAATGGCCATTAAATTCAAAGGTTCAAAACGGATTTTAACGAAACAGGCTTGGGGCATTACTGTTTAAACGGCCGTTTTTAAAACCACGGTATAGATATCACATTTAAAGGCTAAAATAGTCTTTTTTTTATCAGTGTAAAAATTATTTAATATGCTCCAAAGACCCCCTTTTTATGACCCCTCTTGGTGTTCACACGCTCAGCATGACGACCACCGTTGGATTCTTGAAATCCACAACCGAGCACACAAACACCAAGTGGGGTTAGCAAAAAGGGGGTCCTCTGAGCCCGACCCTAATCTACAAAAGTGTTTCAGTTTTATAAGTTCATCTAGCTCAGAGAAAAACATGAAGTGCTGCTTATATGTTCTCCCTTTTAAGCAATGAATCCATTTTAGGAATTTTTTCCTTTTAGATTTTTGGAAAGCTCCAACTTCCAATCTATTAGTTGGTTTACCTTCACCAATACGACACCAAACAATATGGTTGTTCTTGGACGCCCATTTATCATTTTCATTATTTAAAATACAATTTTATTACTTGAGCATCAGCATTGCATGTGCTAGTAATTAATAAAATAAAGGAGAACCAGAAAGCTCAGAGATGTAAGACCATATCCATAGAAGCAGTTACCAAGGAAAAGAAAACTACACAAGGTGCAAATGAATCCCCAGTACAACAGAAATCTATAACTTTCCAACAACACTCTTGGGCAAAAGTAAGAGGCAAGATGGAGGTGTCTAAAGATGATTCTAACTATTTCATCCCTCTCCAATCTCAAACCGAGGGAAGCAAAATTTCGCAAATGAACTTTTCCTAATACCTTGAGCACCTGTGCTTCCATATGGCTGCAAGTTCCAAGCGAGACCCCCAGTTCAAAATCAGTGATCCGTGCAATTGATGAATATATGGTAAAAGGCGCCATATGTTGGCACTGATTTTCCGCTATTTCGCAGCCACAACAGATACAATGGCAGCAGACCAATGCATTTTCAGGAAGCTTATCTGTCAAACTAATTATATAAATGAGACTTCTGGCATAATTTACTCTTTATCTCCTATAACAGATGAGGGTATGGTGCCTTTGAAATCTCTAGGCAAAATCAGCCTTCATATAACTTACTCCTGTCAAGGATGCTATAAGATTTTGGATCATCAATTGAATCCCTCTTCATCACCACTGCTGTCCCCAAACATGGTAGCCATTTTCATAGCCAGCTTTGCAGCCATTTCCCTCCTCTGGAAGTCAGGCATCAACCTCAAGCTGTCCCGCATATTGCCAATCTCATTCATCACCTGTTCCAAATCCTCGAGCCTCAAATGCATATCCTCTTCCAGTTCTGAGGCTTTGTCTGGTTCATTGGCTCTCTCTACCACTTCCCTTTCAGACTCTTCCTGCAGTGGAGCTTCAGAGGTTGACAGATGCACCTCACCCGCATTGCCACTCGTTTCATGTTCTTGCTCTTGATCCTTGACTGTAATATGCTCCGGAACTGATCCTCTTGTATCAGTAGAAGTGGTTGCACCGTTTGCAGAGACCCACACTTCTTCTGTGTCATCCCATGGTTCAGCTGAACCCTCAGACAATCTGTCGTACTCAATTTCATAATCAGATTCTTCATCTGATGACTCTGGAGCAGGGTACGACAAAACCATGTTAGCAAGAAGTCTTGAGTAATATGGAAAAGATTTTTAAATCAATGAAGGCAAGAGGTGAGACCTTTCTCAGGTGGGTATGGTTCAGATATCTTGTTGCCAGATTTAAGGACCATTCCAGGCCACATGTGAGCAGAAAGAGCTCCATAAAGTCGCTCTACTCCTTGTGAATCTCCATCAACTGACATACCTGTCAAAAACAACAAATTTATCCCAATCCAGATGAGAAAACACTGTAACAAATAAAATCTGTGACCTAATAGTCAAGAAGCAACTACTAAACATTGCAGAAAATGCTTTCATTTCTAATAAGGTCGGGACTTGGTAATAAATAACAAATTTTCAAAAATAAAAAAGACCTAATTATCACATTGTCACTGTATAGGCACAAGCACCCACACCACACAGAGAGACATATGTATGTACTAAGTGTATATGCATAAAGTAAGTTAGTAACCCGCTTTGATTGCAAAACTTATAGGTATCTGCTGTATTACATGGATTATTCTAAACAGGCAAAGTACCCGAGTTGTGTGACACTTCAAATTCTGTTTTTTTTTTCTCTTCTTTCCTTACTTTTAAGATACAAATTAACATTTGCACAGGTAATGAATTCTACTTTTACAATTGAGGTTTTTAATCCAACAAATATAACATTTCATGTGTATTCCATTGTCTATAAATATATGATACAAATCATAAGATATTCTATCAAATTATCTGCTATTATCCCTCATTATTATCTAACAAAAAATAATTTGTTTAACTTTATTTAAAGTGGTACCACTGAATCCACGAATCCAATTTTTCAAGGTTTGCCAAATCGGACACTCGACACCCATGTCGGACTTTGACACCTATACCAGTATCAACGCAAGAAAGCGTATATGACACAAATCATAAGATATCCTATTGTATAATCCATTATTATCTTTATTATTGCTTAAAAAGAATTTATTTCCTTGCTTTGTCTTAAATTATTTAAAATACAACATCAAATCCACAAATCCCATTGTTTAAAATTCACTAATCCGACGTCCTGTACCCAAGTCAGACTCAGACACCTGTACTCATATTAATGCAACATAGTTTTCAAGGTTTCAACCTGCACAGAGGAAAGAAACCAATAATCGGATGATAATCCATACAGTTGATTGGCATACAAGACCTCCAAGGTAGGGCGCTAGGGCCCATCGAAAGGTTGGTCCCAACACCGTTGCAAGTGTGCCATGTGTATCTCTATGATGTTGGTAAACCATGAGGTAGTCTACTTAACAGATCCCTTTGATTTCCTTCTAATGTGAACAGAAAGTGTTAAGTCTATACAATAACGTACGCAGAGGATTCATTCTTTGAGAAGGAACCTTCATATTTCTCCCATTTTGTAAAATTGCTTCTTTGGGAGCCAAATACTAAGACAAATATGATGCTTAAGAGTAAATGAAAAGTGACTACTGCAATTCAATGCTAAGGTAGGTAGAAGAGGGCCTTACATTTGTCAAAGTCAGCATTGGATGCACAAGCTTCAATATATTCAATGTTGTACTGACTACACCATTCCAAGCACGACCTCCTGAGGTCCCATGATGGTTCTTCATCCCCTAACAAACTACTTCCTTCAGTTTCCAGAATTCCATAATCTGAAAACTCTGGATGAGGATCACTAGAGGATTCTCCACGCCTTTGTAGACGTCTTCTATATTCAGCATGGGCAAAGTGACCAGGCAAAAGATCTGCTTTGTTCCCGATGCATAATAAAATGTCAAACTTCTGAATATCAGTGTGAGAAACCCAATCCTGGAGAGCGGCGAAGGATGATAGCTGCAGATAATTTACAAGATAAATAGAACAATCAGTTTCTTTGCATCAATTTCTTTGTGACTTTCATGGGATGATAGCTGCAGATAATTTACAAGAAAAATAGAACAATCAGTTTCTTTGCAACTTTCTTAAGTTCTAATGCTGGAAATGGAAGTTCAGAGGTAAAGAAAAGAAAAAGAAAACAGTGGGATGAGGCTAACATCACTCATGTCAAAAACCATCACTAAGGCAGCCAACTTGTTCGAAATTGGTAGTGACCCAATAGAAAATCCATCATCGAGATGAGCCATCCATACAGAAACATCTGCTGTATAATACTTGGTATTGATAGTCCACCTGTTCAATGAAAACCATACAAGCACCACAGATACAAAGTTTGCTCATTTTAAATGGAAGTACGACCAAGATTAATCTTAATTTACATACCCGTAGCAAAGTACTTCAGATGATGAATCAGAGGCATCTTCAGAATCGACAGAGAGCAACCCTATTAACATACATGATCTAAAGGTGAGACTTCGGCAATTTCATTTAGCAAGGGATACCAGTACCAGGACTGGAAGACATGAGGAAAACCACCATCCTCTCTGCATGTGCTGTACATGTGGTATGCATTAAGAAGGTTTGGGATCCACCATTCTATGGGTCCAGTCTCCAACTATAAAAGATACCCAATTAGATGGTCCTAACAATCCAATCTATCATATTTTTTAGGATAGTTGAAAAGTATATGGATCAAAAAAATGTCAATAGACCGAATGGTTGACAATAAACATATCATGTCAATCTTAACCTAGTAGATTTCCTCACTGGTACCTATCCCATGGTAAGTTCTGACCATTCTGTAAGGATTCTACCTGTACAACACAGTCAGGGAGGACGGCTTCTTCACAAGTATTCCTCTCATTTGTCTTAGAGAAAACCATATTTCATAAAATGTTAACACGATAAGTGGGATTGCTTTTAGGCAAGAAATACATTGGCGAAATAAAGTAGATGATTTGAAGGCAAGCGTGGACGAGACGCAATCGTGTTTTCTATGGGAATTACACAGCTTACAAATCTAAAAAAACATCACATTTTATCATTTTTGTCTACATAAATATTTAGAAGAAGTAAACGAGATTTGGAGCATAAATTCATTACCTTAGATCAGCTATCACACTATATAGTTTCTATTTAACTGGTCTTTTAGTTTCTACAAAAATCCAACATCTCAATCATATAGGCCCAACAATGCAATTCTACCAACTATGCAGATTAGAGACCTGCATCAACAGACTTAAAATCTCTAAAAGAAATACAAAAACCATATAAATTCGAGATTTATCGATTCAATCAGCCAAAGATCACTCTGTATATACTGAATTCCATAAGAACCAATCCCAAAATACCATAAAATCATCTAATTGGCCACCAGACACTACAATTGCACGGGCGGAATCACCGATAAATCAAATGGAGATGATGCTAAACAAACACAGGAGAAACTGAAACGAATTGAATTAGAGTGAATATAGGATGAGCGCTCAACAGATCGTTAAAGCTCCTCGATCGAAACGATCGATCGGTCGATCTATCGAAGTGGAAGAAGATGGAGGACTTACTGGAGAGGAGAGTTCGTTTGCCAACGTTAGAGGATCCGACCATGAAGATCCCAGGCCTGTTCTCCAGAGAAACCCTATCAACTTGCGACTCCATTTCACTTCCCATCTCGCGGGAAAATTTCGAAACCCTAGATCCCTCCTTAGTTTGCTGATTTTACAGGAACTGTAGAGAGAAGCTCCCCCGATTTGTTTTCGAAGGTTCCGTTAAGTTGACAGTGCGCTCTGTGCGCACGGTAGCGGCATCACAATATCTCATTAAGGTCGTCTAGAGTCTGGATAAGCTAACGTGCGTTGCGTTAAGTTGCCAGTGCCTTCCGTGCGCACGGTAGTGTCAGTCCCTTGAGATCGGCTGGAGAAGCTACCGTGCTTTTGCAGTATTGCTGGTTGAAGTCTCTGCACATCCAACGGTTTAGGTTATCTTCTCGTTCTTCTTGAAAAGCCAAGTTGAGTCGATAGTAACCTGTGGGGTCGGTAAACAAACATCCACTTTGGAACCTTAAAAATGGTGCCAGCCATTGTCAGTTCAAGTCCAATCCTTTTGGCCTATGTTTGGTAAAGTTTGTTTTTTTGAAAGTAGTTGCAAAATTGATCTGGTTCTTCCATGAGCTTATTCAACTAGAATATTCTCGATTAAGGGCCTGTTTGGTACGTGAGAAAAAGAGTTCCAACGGCAAATATTACCTTGGCAAAATATTTGTGCAGATCAATATTTAGTAATGATTGGTACGTGTATTAGCTAGCTTACTTCATTTTCTTTCAATTTGTGTGGGTCCCACATATTAAAGTAAGTCAAATATGGGTCAAGTGAGTGTGGGACCCACATATTAGATCACAGGATCCAAAAAAAACTTATTTTCATTGAAAATAGCGATTTTTCTAAGAGAAAATTAAAATTTTCCACCAAGTCTTATTTGGTGTGGAAATATTTACTCAGGGCGAGGATGGGAGGTGATCAAATGTTTTCCCACCGTGGCGGACAAATTCGTGGGCCCGGCTAAATATTCGTTGCGGGCAAATGCGTGCCAAACACGCCTAGGCGAATATTAGTGCGAACAAATATTTTATTTTCCAAACATGCTCTAAGTGAAAAATTAAGACAAATTCTGCAATGAACATTTTTGAGATATTGAAAAAAGGGCGAAACATGCGAAACATTCCCGAAAGCATGCATTTAATGCATGAATAAGCTTAAAAACATTTTTTTTCCTAATATTTCAATTTATCTCAGCGAAACAAACCAAGTCATTACGAATCAAACTGAATTTATTTTTCTTTTTGATTCACTTAAAATCTGAAATATTTCGAACAAAACATTCTGAGATTTTAAGCCATACTAGGATTGGACTAGGCCATGAAAACATGAGATTTCCCAACAGGCACTCAAAGATAACATCTCCTTTTGAATCAAAACCCCTTAGCCTCAAGAGTAAACTAAAATTTGTATTTTATCAAATCGTGACATCTATCTAAAATCTTCGTCTTCTCGAAAAGGGTCTTTTAAAAAAAAGATATCTTTAGGCCCAAGCCCAAGCCCCAGCCCCTTAACTCATCCTGTGCTGGGCCGAACACAATGATTATGATTTAGTTTTTGATTTATAGTTTCTAATTCAAATACTGAATACTAGTTATGAATATCCAATCAACAGAACAAGAGATCTCATAACACAAGGGGTCGAGTCGGCCTAACACTCTTAGCTATATCCTTAGGGCCCATCAGGTATTGTGGACTTAGCCTGTCAGCTCAATCCCAGCCCGATTAGTCATCAGCCCCAGAATCAAGTCCATGCCTGGCACACTTGGCTTATAAATGCAACCCCAGCTCGACCATGGCAGACTGGACCAGGCCTATATGCCTATTAAACTGGCATGGCCAAAGCCAGACTTCAAGGCCCATTGACACCCATATTCCTAACTCTAGGTCGTAATGGAATAACGACCAGTTTCCGTGGAGCAACAAAAAGTGAACTAATAAGTTTACTAGTGTTCTCGGGCATGGATTTCGAGAATCCAACAGCGGTTGTGGTTTGGCAAAAGTGAATTCCAGCTCATCACTTCTGCCAAATCACAACCACGGTTGGATTCTCAGAATCCATGCCGGAGAACAATAGTCAACTTATTAGTTCACTTTTGTTGGTCCACCGATCCTCACCCATGTAATAAATGCATCAAGATTTACAAGTTTGGAGTCTTTGGACTAGTTCGTTTCCTACCGTAATAGAAGCTGTAAAGTTACTAGAACCTATGGTTCGGAATCTCGGAGGCCAGATCCAGATTGGTCCAATCGAGAATGGGATCTGCGCATCTCACTTGAGACAATGTGAGACTTCTTTAGGAAATGGTGATCTCAGGCGGGACGATCCATTTCTTGGATCAGATCAGTGGGTGGGCTCTGATCCCAATCTGGATCGTATCGACTAGATTTTCAAATAGCTTGGACAAGGTATTATTGTTCTCGGCGCCATTTTGCTGCAAGGCAAAGTTACAGAGAACATCAAGAGCATGTTCACTATGTCTTGATCGATTAGACAATTCACATTATTTTCTTTCTGCATTATGGTTCTTTTCAACCTTTTTATTTGACTAAATGATGGTGAGATAAGTGGGTATCAACTGGGAACGTTGCAACTGTCTGTATCTAAATCACACATAAAACTGCAAGGAACCTTTTGAGCTTCTTGTTTTGCATCATGGCTTGATCCTATCAAGTTTCTACTGTTTGTCTGCATTTTTCTCCTCATCTTCTTGACAAAAGGGTGGTGACTGGTGATATCACTTCGGAACATTTAACTTGCGTATTTGATTTAAAACATAAAACTATGGTACAGTTATTGTGGGAAGTCATATAACTGTGATGTTTTTGGCATGAAATCACCTTGCTAGAATGAGAAAAATGTTAGCCCTTGAATGTAATGTCTGGAAGATGAAACAAAAAATACAGAGGGATTTTAGTGGATAATAAGAAAAAAAAAAATGTGGGGCTAAGGATCCTGAGGAAGTTGCATGATGGAAGTTGTGGATACTTTTGGACTCTGAGGATGATGATTTGGAACGGATGTTTGTGGTGTTTGATGTGAGCACATCAAGATGTTTCACTATTTATGAACTAGATCCATTGAACTAGGGGCCATAATTGCTGTCTGTTGATCATTCTTTAAGTATGGTAATGTTAAATTAGTTTTATGAACTAGATCAATTGAATTATGGGCCATAATTGAGGTCTGATGATCACTCTTTAAGTATGGTAATGTTAGATTAGTTAAAAAAAAGATGCAAAACTGATGATTATTCAATATCACAGTTGTATATCTTTTGGGGCTTTGTTCCCTTGAATGCAAATACTATACTTGTAAAAAAAAATCTCAGCTCTTTCGAAATACAACCACTATCTTCACAAATTTTATGCCAATATTTTCTCTGGAAATTCTAAAATAATTGAAAAAATATTATGATTTTAAATAGGAGTACACTTCAATTCAACTCAACCCTAATGCAATTTATGATCTGATTTTGATTTTCAGGACATTGTTTTGCTGTATTATTAAGACTACTTACTCAATTAGCGGTATTGGCATTACTCAACCAATAAAACTTTTAAGTGCTGGAAGATTAATAGGGTAAAGAAACAGTATCTTGAGAATGAGGATGGCAGTATTATAAAATCCTATAATTTATGATTTGAACCCTATGATTCAAACTGAATATCAACCCAAACGATTTAAATCTTAGGTCTGAATCCCTTTAGATAAAAATCCTACGATTTGCTATGTGAACCTTAAGATATGAGTAAGATTCACAATTTGGATCTTACAATTCTCTAAAATCTTACGATTTGAATAAAAGCACACAGGGCAAATTTACAATGACTCCCGTCTTTGTACTTTTTTTTCTTCTAAACCTTAAAAATTACAAAAAGGAAAATTAATGGATACTTTTACTAATTAAGAAGCTTTATAATATATTTATTGTTATGTCTTTACACATGGACATAAGATCACTTTAATATAGCTCCACCACCAGTTGTGGCTCGTTTTTAAAATTTCTGACTTTTCTTTCCGTCTTTAATATTTTAAGTTAAAGGGGTTAAAGATTAAAAAGGAGTTAAAATGTCCCTTAGTAGAGAACTCAGAAGTGGTTAGGGTCATAAGTGATTGTGTATCTGTGAGTTTAAAACAGTGTCTCTATAGTGCATATTGGGGATATCAGATATTAGTTCACTATTTAGAAGTCTTTGTACAAAACATTGTCATTATATGATGAACTATGGAGTACTTGAGGCATATTTTATATTATTCAAATTTTTGGATAATATTTCAAATTTTATTAAAAAACTTTATGAATCTTACTATCCAACTATTTGAATCCCACGCCTTACAATTTTTTTACTTCCTCTCCGGATTCAAGAAGAAATTGATATCTATACAGTTGATTTGAAGAACCACCTCAAATTGAGAAGCTTTTCACTTTTGTTTAGAAACATTTTAACAAAGGAAAAGTACGAGTAACAGTGTACTGATCAAATCAACATTTTTATGGAACTACAAATATTTTCCTAGGGACCTAATATATATATTTTTGTGACCCCCTTTTTTGTGACCCCTGTCGGTGTTCATGTGCTCGGCCGTGCAATTCTAGGATGTAATTATACAAGTTTGACTGTACTATGAACTTGTCAAGGAAAATTTCAAAGAATATTATAATAAAGGAATGCTAGCAAGCAAATGGTGGAAAACCACCACACACCCCCCCAAAAAAAAAAAAAAAAAAGAGAACTAAAAAGATGATCTCCATACTCAAGTTCTCAATGAGGACCTACCAACATTTCATTGATTCATTCTTCCTTTTATTTAGATTTTCTGTACAACACCTTAAAGGCATTGCTTGCTAGCATTCCTCTCGAACAAAAATGAGCAGTCGTTTGAAAAAAAAACATAAAAAACATAAAAAATTAAATAAAATGTAATGAAAGAAGAAAACATTGCAACGGTGAAAGAAATCAAAGTTTCCTGCTTTCAAATTCCTCAGCAGAAAAAGAACAAACTCTCAACACGCTCATTAATTACCTCGTTACTTGATTCCACTGCAACCCTTCAAAGTTCTACCTCTCCTTGTCAAGTATCACCAAGAGCCCTTTTATCCTGTGACTCCAAGCACCCCGTGAATCATCAAGACCAGAAGCTTGATAACGTCTTTTTGTTTTGGATAATCAAGCTTGATTACATCTTAAGCAGTTAACATTGCTGAAAAACTGACATACTCATTGAACCTTCCAAACTCTTGACAATCAGGTCAGTTGGTCTTGATAGCTTGCTTTGCACCAACTGCAAAGAACTCGGAAATGACTTCAAGTGGCATGCCCTTGGTTTCCGGAACCTTTAAGAACACAAACACCCATGAGATGAGACACACGACTGCGTAGATACCGAATACGCCAGCGAGGCCAATGGAAGTGAGCATAACAGGGAGCGTATAGGTGACAATGATGTCTCCAATCCAAAATACGAGGGCACAGATTGCAATGCAGAGGCCACGCACCCGGGTGGGGAAGATCTCCGAGCATAGGATGTTGGGGATCGGACCAAAGCCCATGACAAAGCAGCAGAAGTAGATAATAACACTGATGGTTGAGACTGCGGCATGGACGACAGAATTCATGCTCACAACATTACCAATGACTAGAATGATGAGCGACACTATCAAGACAGGGAGTGTGGTGAGCAGCAACCGCCTGCAATTAAGAAAAAATTATTAAAGAGGACAAAAAAGAAAAATAAAGCACTTGAGAAATTTATCTTTTTTTAAGAAGGTGTATTTCAGAAGAAACTGGATGAAACCGTCCTAGTTTTTTTTCTTTTCTCAATTTTACAATATGGCAAACCATAGATGACTAGAATAACACAGTTCTTGGGAGTTGATGTAACCATTTTACATAGATGAATCTGGGGTACCAAGAGCTTTACAGAAATGCTTTTATTTTGTCAATTTGAAACCATGACACAGTTACTCAACCGCCAGAACACTTGCATCTACAAGGTCGCAATGCAAAGATGGGTTTTCGGACAAGCAGTCTTGTATGATATTTTAGGGGATTTAAGATTTCAACCCTGAGCAGGTATTTGATTCACAAAGGGTTAGTATAGCATTCTTACACTTATTTTTTCTCTTTGTATGAAACCAATGTCAGGGACAAAATGATCTTGTTTAGTTGTTTTTCACCAATCCAAAAACAACTGATGTCATTGAATACCCTCTTTCAATACTTCTAGGTTTCACGGAATTCCACTCCTCTTTCTCTAGCCCTAAAACTGTCAAAACACGACTAAACCAATGCCATAGCTTGGGAGACTGGGAAATCCAGAGAGCCTTGAAGGTTGGCTAGTATCATAGATCAGTGTTTAAAAAGGATGTGCAAGGTGTACACCTCGAGGCGTGAGCAAAATGCCTCAAGGCGTGTCATAAAGGTGCATGCCCAGTGAGGTGCACATGACGCATATACCTCATGCATTAAGGCACCTCTGAACACGTACGTCTCATTCATAGATCTATTTTATTTATTATTATCTATATAATATCATTCTATTATTCTGTATCTCATTCATTTATCGTGTTCTTTATTGAAGAAGTAAAAAAAGGTAAGAGCATGAGGCTTGCACCTCGCACCTCATGCTTCACGCTTCCCAAGGTTCCAAAGCCTCACCTACGCCTCCGCCTTTTTAAACACGTTATAGATCAGAAACTTAATGTAGGTGGTGATATTTTGTGTATACATATGCACAATGAAACAATCAACTAGTCAATCCATTCGGTCTTCCTTTTACAATGGAATATATTCTTAGCATCTATTCCTTGTTCCAATAAGATTTGTTTAATTAAAAAAGGAAAAAATGAAACTGGTTACCAGATTTGCAAATCTTCTTCACCAGTTCTTAACTAAAGCATCAGCCACAATTCATTGATTTAGCAGCCCTCTGTTTCCAGTCAGCAGCCACCAAGGTTTCTAATCCTTAAACATAGTTCATCAACGGACCAGGCTCACCAGGTATTACATCCAGATTTTTTTTTAAATAACGCACAATTTCAGAAAGCTGGGATAAGGTGTATGATGATAATGAGGATGGTGAACTCAGCTAACACTGAAACCCATGCAATTGGATAATATCGGCTTAATTGTCACCACATTTACATTAAGTCTCTATGACTCAGGTGAGTTGCTTATGATTTGTATCAGCTCTCAACTGAAACCAAGATGATTCATCTGGAAATTTTGAACCCGAATTACATCTTCATGTGAAAAGATGAAGGGTATCTTTTGCTTGTCTTGAGGAGATCAGGAACATAGATACGTGAGATCAATAATAGAGTTGAGAGTGAAAAAGAAATTTGTATATGAAAAGAAGCCAGCTAGCAGACAGAATTCACTGTAAAAGGGCACTTTGAGCAATTCAAAAAAGAGTTGTGGTTATGCTAAGAGAAAAGGAAAAGGAAAAAAACTTACCTTCTGCCCGATATGTCCATGAGCCTCATGGCAACGGCTATACAAGGAAGCATCAACAAGGTTGTGACGGCACTGATAAGGAGAGACGCAGAATCTGAACCAATGCCCATGTTTGAAAGAAGAACTTCAACACCTGCCTGTTCCAGAATCTGAGGGGTGTAGTAGAGAACCCCATTTATGCCAGAAAACTGTATACAAGGAAGATACATAAGAAGCATGTCAGAAAACAGAAAGGCATAAAAGGATGAACTTCAGGCAACAAAGTGAAGGTACCTAAATTCCTGTATCTAGATTCATTACTTTGGAAAAAAAATGCTACGATAATGTCAGCTATATTATTTTAGGATTAGGACAAATAAAAGTAATTCTAAAGAGCAGCAAAACCATTGGAGAACAAGTGGAAAGAACTTTCAAACAGTTTCCAAAAGGGAAAAAAGTAATTGAACTCAATTCAAAGTTTATCTTTATCAAAAAAAAAAAAAAAAACTCGATTCAAAGTTTTTCAATCTTTCAAGGGTAAAAGGTATGTGAATGTATCAGATGTGAACTAAAAGAATAAGTGAAACTTTGGAAGTTTTTCAACAGACCTATTTCTTACCTGCTGAAGGATTTGAATCCCCATCCCAACAAACAAAGCGTGCTTGACTCCTGGTTCAAAAAGATCACGCCACCTTGGTCCTTTTGCAGCAGTTTCAGATGGGTGAACCATAGCTGGTCCAACAGGATGCTGCCCCATTAGTTCTTTGGAATAAAGGGCAGGCTGGCTCACCAGAGCAGCAGCATGGATGAATTCACCTTCTCCATGGACATCACCACCAGGAAGTGAAACAAGAGACCCGCGACGAGATCCAGGGACACCCTCCTGGTGCAAATAAATCCTCTTGAATCCTCCTCCTTTCTTTCCATCTTCACCTTCTCTCTCTGACCATTTCCATGCCAGCTGCCAACCACCACCAATACCCATACTACTGACTGGCTCCCCAGCATTTCCTTGCATGAGACTGCTGTGACGTCTCATGCTTAAAATGCTACCATGGGAAGCGGGAGGTGGGATCATGTCCTTTTCCATGCTCGTTGTCTGGCGTGAGAGCAATGGGCTCTGCAAATTGTCATCAGAATCACCCCCAGCAGCATCAGAGGTGTAATCCTCACCATCCCTCTGGAGGCTCTCCTCATCCCACTGTTCAGCTCTATTATGATGCTCTGGCACACTGAACATGCTGCCAAAGTTAGGAAAAAGCATGCTTCGCATGCTTCCAGTCTCGGGGAGATTTTCGTGAACACTGCCAAAGAGGGTGACCAGCGGATCCACAAGAGACATACTCTGGTTCTCCATGCTTCCGTGGCGGGACACAAGACCAAGAGTACTCTGCCCAGTGACAGGTCTGGCAATCCAGGAGAGGCCCTCTTCAGGCCCATATAGCCTAATTTGATCCTTCTCAGCAGTTGGTTCTTGGTCGTCAGTGAGATCATTTGCTGGACCTATTATGTACTCTTCTATGGATGTTTCACCCCCTACTCCAAGACCTTCAACCAGCAAAGCCATCTCACCTGTAGATCAAGGAGCTTCAGGAGCTAATCATCAAGATTTCATCGAACAAATGATGAATATGGCAGGAGTTAACAACACATTCACTTGTTTTTGGTCAGAAAAAGTTGACAGAATTTCTAATGCTTCCTGGAATATATCAACAAACCAGTAATAATTAAATAGAGCTAAAGAAAGGACAATCAATTAAAAATAAGTAGAGCAAATTTGATTAAGTTGTATTTAGTCACACATTATAAATTTCTATATTTTGGTGATCTAATATAGGATTCAGAATGTGGAACCCACATAAGGCTTTGATTATACTTACTACTGGTTTGTTTAGCATATCTACATTAATATGGAACCCACATAAGGCTTTGATTATACTTACTACTGGGTTGTTTAGCATATCTACATGATGTTAAATTTCACCACTGAAACTATGATTAATGCGGTATTAAGGACTTCAAAGGTTCCTGGTAAAGGGAAACAATACGAAGCTTTGCTGCATATAATGGTGACTTCTTAATTTTGCCAGATAAAGGCCCGCGAAGGGTAGGCAGGCTCATGATGGCGACGGTGAAGGTTTGGCAAGGATGGTGAAGGCTGATTACAGATTTAAAGGATCGCGAAGTCAGAGAAATTTTCAACGGAGCGCGTAGACCATTTGTAATCTTGCGAAGACCGACGGAGTTGACGACGGTTCATCGAAGGCAAAACAATCTCTGCAAAGACGGGTTATTTTCATATTTGGGAGTTCTGATAAACTCTCTGAACCTCAGGGCTCTGGCTGCATCATCAAGACATAGCTAGAAAACCTAATAAGATAGCCGTGCTAGTATGCAGCTGAGACGAATAAGCCAGGGAAAGTTAAGACATATTAGCCTTACGAGAATAGGAATATCTATTCAGATGTATACGAATAATTGACAAGTTCTTTATCTTTAAGGTCATATTGGGTCTAAAGGTACAAAATCCTAGTCATACAGGAGATTATGCATATTTATATCAGATAATGCACACATATGATATAACATCTTAGTTGAAGTTCCAAGCAACCACGCAAAGAAACTAAGTTCCATGGCCCAACACAGGTAATAACTGATTATTTACTCAGAAAAAGCACTGAAGAACGAACCTGAGACATCTTCCCTGCCACGCAATCGCTGCAAAACCTGTTTAGCCTCAAGCATCCGCCCTTTACTCACCAGCCACCGTGGAGATTCGGGCAAGAAAAATACTGCTAATGCAAAATAAATAAGAGAGGGAACAGAAAGAACCCCAAGCATCAACCTCCAGCTTGGTGCATCCATCAATGACATCCCAAAAACCATACAGTATGACAAAAACATTCCACCAGAACCAGTGAACTGCGGAAGGGTATTCAATGATCCCCTTATTTCTGATGGAGCTGTCTCAGATATATAAACAGGAACAAGGGTAACTGCCAGACCAATTCCAAACCCATCTAAAAGCCTTGCCAAGAGGAGGACATAAACATTGGGAGACCATAACATTACCAGACCACTAATAAAATATAGAACTGATGAGATTATCAGCATTGGACGGCGACCAAGCCAATCTGATATGGGTCCAGAGCATGTTGTAATAACTGTGGCTCCAATAAGTGACATGGCTACAATTAGCCCTTCTAGAGTTGGATCGCTTTCCAATTTGAATTCCTTCTTTATGTAAAGAACAGCTCCTGCAGAAAATCAGAAATTTTTTTTCAACAATAAGTTCTCATGTCTAGCATTAAATGATTCTTTTTTATTAAATCTTGATTAAAAGTAAGAACCATAAAGCAAAGGAAAAAAAACTGCCATGGACAAACCCAAGAAGCAAGCAACCTCAACTTTGATTTCTGAAAATGGGTTTTCTCAATCTATATTGCCCAAGATCACTTGGAAATCCAAAAACATTTTTGCAACAGAACAAACAACTAACATACATGGTATAACAAACTACCTGCAATTGTGGCATTATCCCATCCTTGCAAAAGGTTACCAATTGCAGCGGCAATAGCTACAAACACGGCTCCACTCATCTCTCCTGAAATTAATTACACCCGTAATTGCTAATGGGCTCCTGCAAAGAAAAATCCCGATCAGAGGTCAATAGTACTCTTTACCCATCCACAAAGTACTAACTGAAGCATCCATCCATTAATTTCCATCATTGAATAAAAATCCAATCACAGTGTTGAAACTACCCGCTTGCTGGTTCAAAGCCGACAAAGAAGGAGAAGAAAATTATTCAGAAGGAAAAAGGAAGAAACAAAATAATCATCAAAACCAGGGAGATGATGACAGATACTCTAAAAACACAAATCTAGGGTTTGCAAGCTACCCAAAACCCTATCTGAAACGGGATCAGGAACCTTTTGAGTCTCAGAGAAGTCTGGCAAGGGCATCAGGCAAGCAGAATTCGGATACCAGACCCGGAAAAATCCACTACCAAGGCTAAAGAAACTAAAACCAGATCAAAAGAATAGGGACGATGCCTCGATGCACACATATATCGATACCGCAAGCTGGCTCTTTGACGGGATCTTCATGTCCGGACAAAATTTCAATTGAAAAAGAATCGTAATTCAGGAAGATAAGTATACAAAAATCTGAAAGAACAGAAGGAGCTTTTCCTAAAACCCCTCACTCTGCGACACCTAACCTCTTTTCCTTCGCTCACGTCAGCTTCCTCTGATCCTCGCTTCAGTCACGGATTGCAGTTATAGTTCATCCACAAAGCTTGATGAACTTGGTTGAGTGCATCAAAAGATACCTCGGATTCAGAGGTATCAATAGTATCTTGGTTTCCTGCTCAAAACCGACTAAAGATCTCAACTTTCAGTGATTTTTCTACTCGAAAGTCGAAACTGTCAAAGATTACTTTAGAATCTTCCAATTATCGCCTGGAATACCCAAAAATTGCGAAAAGTTTCTAATTTTTCCACTCGAGACTGATTTAAAATCCATAAAGATCTCCCATTCTTTGCTCAAAACGGCAAATCATTGATCGATATATTGTTTCCTTTTCTGGAATGAGAACGAAATCTCGAATGTTCGCTGGTCCGAATGGCAAAACTTGCCGAACTCAAATTCCTCACTCGAAAACTATCACAAAACTTAAGAAAGATTCTACAGTGTTCTCACCTTCGGCTTCGAAGCGGTCCAATCCTGTCGATAGAAACGCAGAAATCTGTTGGCTTTTTGTTTTTTGGTGGATAAAAATCTCTGGGTTTTATGCTAGTCGAAGCTGTTAATCCTCTCTACTCCCTCCCAAATCATCCGATTTCTACCGTTCGTAATCGACAAAACCTCTCGCTTTCTACTCGCAAACGCCAAAGACCGGTAAACTCTCCGCTTTTCGAATTCGAAAACTCCAATATTTCTCGATTATTCGAGTTTCTATCCAGTAAAAGAGAAATCTGTTTATCATCCACTCGAAATCTGCAAAACCTCAGATTTCAAAACCAGAAATCCTTATATCAATGGAATATTCCCAAAACTAGTAAAAAAAAAATTCGGTTTGTTCTGAATCGAAACTTTTACGGATTTGAAAAATGGCAGAGAAAACAGTGACTGTAAAGGTTGGAGTCTTTCTACATTTTGAGATCTCACAAACCCTAAATTTTTTAATCTCTCTGCGAGTGAATCTACCTGGCAAAAGCCAGAGAGAGAGGAACAGATCGTCTCGTCTTACCAGTTCCAATCGAAGACCATAATCTACGGAGGAGGAACGTCCGAACGTGCTTCCCAGATCTGTTCTCCCATTTTATATGGTCGAAATAAACGTGAGAGGAGCTGTGTTGCTGTCGTCCTTAACCAGACGTTTTCCCAAGATCTAGACCGTTGGATGGTCCTCGGATTCATCCCTTACGAATCGCAAGAACCCCCAAACTGTTTAGACTGGGGAAGTACGTACGTTCTCCTCAAGAACGACTTTGCAGCATATTCGTTTTCAGATAGAGACGGGGTTAAAGTACAAAAAAAAAAATAAAATTAAAAGGGAAAAATAATGAATATGGGTCGGGCTCCAGTTACCGCCCCAAAATGACATGCTCCGATTACAGGACACAATATGAGCCACGTGTCATACTATTATAGGACTCTGACTGTATGGATGTTTGAACAATCTCTAGGTGGACCTACAAACTAAAAATTAACCTGATTAGTGATTTATAGGCGTTAGATCTTTGTACCTCAAATACTGCTCAAATTCCCACAGTTGCGATTAACCCATGAAAATAAGTCCAATTCAACGCCTATAAATCACTAATCAGGATGATTGTTGGTTTGTAGGTCCAACTACGGATTTGACAAACATCCATACGGTCAGGATCCTCTAAGAGTGTACCACGTGTCTCATATTGTGTCCTGTAACCTGAGCCTGTCATTTTAGGGCGGTAACTGGAGCCTGAGCCAATGAATATTATTATTTTCCAGTAAAATTTACTTTTTCCAGCATAATAATGTGTTTTCACTAGTAAATCAGTTGATGAAAAAGAGCCCTTCAACTCTGCATCAAAATTTGATGGAGAAGTCCCTCAAATTGCCACGTGTCACATTCTTTTGGACCCGCTGAATGCATGGCCCACTTATACACAACACAATCAGCATGGTTAGTGATATCAAGCTACTCAATTTGGAGTAAAACTTCGGTAAGAAGATGTTGCGACCGAACAATACGAGCAATGTGGCACCGACGTGCAAACCAAAAAAACAGCTTGATTAGTGATTTCTAAGCGTTGGATTGAAGTTATTTTCATAGGTTGATTTTAACCGTAGTAATTTGAGCATTATTGAGTGTTATTTGGGTGCAAAGCTCTGAAGTTTGTAAATCACTAATCAGGCTGATTTTTTGGTTTGCAGGTCCACCAAGGGACTGGCCAAACATACATACGGTCAGCGCCCTCTAATAGTGTGCCATGAGTTGGTTCCCAGCACACGATGAAAAAGTACTCAAACCTATGGATAGAAATCACTAATCATACTGATTTTCGGTGTATAGGTCAACTATGGTGTTAGCCAAATATTCATGAGGTCAGTGGGCCCAAAAGAGTGTGTCACATATCAATTTGAAGGACTTCGGTGGGAAAGCAGAAAGAAAAGACATTACTGAAATAAATAAATTGTATGATTAAAGAAAGCGAATTATTCCTTGGGTGCAAATGATTACTAAATGAAAATAGTTATAAATTTTCTTAAAAAGTTAGCATCTAAGAACCTCGCATTTAAGATTCTTTCTTAAAAAGTTATTAGGGTTTTTCTTCGTCATAGAACTGACTACCACCAGAATGATCATTGCGGAAAAAATTTAGATGCAGAGGACTTTGGATGCAGTCGATGCATAGGGCTCTTGTGACCCTGCGTAGCTCAATTATTTGGACCCACTAATCGCATCAATGTTTAGCCCACCCCTTGTGGAACTTGATTGATAATTTCTTGCCGTGGGATTAAATATCCAAAAAACATGCTTGAATTCAACAGCTGGAATCGATCAGACACCAGGTAGTAAACAACCATGCAGCTAGATACATAGGACTTTGGATGTAGTCAATGCAAAGGGCTCTTCTTCTTTCAATTATCAGAAAATTTTTAGATACATAAGACTTTGGATGTAGTCGATGCAAAGGGTTCTCGTGGCCCTACAAAGCTCATTATTTGGGCCCTCTACATCCAAAGAAAAATAACCCAAATGGGGTTTAAACATATTTCTCGTTGTTGGGTTTTCAAATTACTTGCCGGAGTAGTGGTCGGCTGGCCCTGAGACTATGGTAGGTTGGTCACCGGTGATGGGTGGCCAACCTATCATAATCTCATATATAGTCAGCCAACCAATACAGCCTTTTGATTTAAAGTTAGAATTTGGGCAAAAAACATATGTTCTTGTGATCTAAGGTTGAAGAAAAAAATATTTTCGTCCTTTTAAAAAAAATTGTTAGTCAATTTAAGTCAATGACAGTCAACAACAGCAGACTAAGTGATGGGGTAAGTCAACTTTTTTCAAATTATGAGGTCCATCAAATTTCAAAGATAACATGGGGTTATGTAAAAAAAAGTTTCCCCTTTTTAAGGGAGGGAGATGCTTTTGTGGCGCCTAGCCATATAAAAAAATAAAAAGTAACCCGACATAAAAAGAAATGCAAGTCACCTTATAAAACTTATGGATAATGACATGGACAGCGACCTCGCTGGAGATGATTGTAATGCTACCCTCTCTTTATCTTAGGCAGAAAGTGATCAATAAGTTCCTAGCAGAAATTATATGTACCTACCTTGATAAAGAGAGACAATTTTCCGAAGTAAAACTTGGCTTTAAGGCGATGGTCACTGACCGCCAACCAGGGCCATTTCGATGCAGAAGACTCGTGAATCCCCTTTGCAATCCATGCAGAGGACTCTCGCACCCCTACATAGAACATTTTTTGGGGTCTAATGACTGCTTGGTTGTTCAGCCCATCTATTGGTGGATAAACACACTAAAAAATCAGCTTGATTGATATTTTTTAGTCATCGGGTATACTGCCTAACAATTTTGCTTGAATCCAATGGTTAGAATCCATCTTAAAAAATACTAAAATCTATGGCTAGAGAGAACCAATCAGGTTAAATTTTTGGTTTGTACATCCAACAGGAGACGGTCTAAGCATCCATGTGGTTAGTGGGCAAGGGGCTTCTCTCGCCTGGGGCCTAAGACTACCGCCTTAATGGCCTTATGGTAGAGACGGCCTTGCCTCCAACAATGAGCCAAGGGACACATTTTTAGAGGACGCTGACCATATGGATGTTTGGCCAATCTTTAGTTGGACCTACAAACCAAAAATCAACTTGATTAGTGATTTTTAAGCATTGGATTGGAGTCATTTTTATGGGTTGATTTTAACCTTGGAAATTTGAGCATTATTGATCAATTTATATGAGGTACGAGATGGAAAGGTGTGAAATCATTAATCACGCTGATTGTTGGTTTGTAGGTCCACCTAGGGATTGGCCAAACATCCATACAGTCGGCATCCTCTAAAAATGTGCCACGTGTCTAATATTGTGGGTGCTGACGGCTTATCTCACAATCACTCGTCAGCCAAGTTTTACTCCAATTTCCGAAACTAATTTTATTGCATATATAGTTCAATCCAAGTTCACACTTTTGAGAAGGCAGTTACTTTCACAGGGGGTGGGAATTTGAGTTTCACTGAGGAGGAGCATATTTCTCTGCGGAACTGTGGGGCCCATAAAACTAAGCCACCTGACACTCTTTCGGGTCCACTGACTCATGAATGATTGGTCCACCACTTGATGGACCTGCAGACCAACAATCAGCCTGATTGGTAATCTCTAGCCTTTGGATTTGAATGTTTTTATGGGGTGATTGATAGCCGTTGGATTTGAACATTCTTTTGGATGCTGAAACTGAATGGCTAAAAATCGCCAATCAAGCTGATTTTTTGTGTGTAGATCCATCAAGTGTTGGGCCAATCATTCATTGGCGGTGGACCCAAAAGAGTGTGCCAGGTAGCATGTTTTTATGCGCTGTATAGGTCCACAAGGAAAATGCTCCAGAAACAAAATTTCCATGAATGTTTGGCGCACTTCTAGGTGGCCCCACGTGCACACAAAAAATCAGTCTGATCCCTTCGATTGTCTAAACCAAGGTTTTTTAACGGTATAACGGACTGGGGGTGTTACCGTTAAAACGGATTGTAACGCACAGAGGCAAAAATGAAAAAAAAAAAAACAGAAAAATAGAATTTAACGGATTTTAACGGAAAAACAGAAAAAATGGCATTGAAATTCAAATTTCGAAATTTCAAAAACGGAATTTAATGGAAAAATAACGGATTTTAACAGCCTCTTCCACAAAAGTTTCCAAAATTTAACGGCTGTTAAAACGATTTTAACGGCTGTTTAAATGATTTTGTGTAATGTGAAGGACGTGACTTCGAACCTCTTAATAACGGTTTCTGTGTTTATTATAGGAATTATTAAAGACAAGACAGATAGCTCGTAGGGGGAGGGCTAGAACAGATTGGTAATTTGGATTTTATTATCCATACTTATAAGTCTTACAAGTTGCAATCAATTAATACAAGAATGACATGTGGCAGTCCATGTCATCATAAAGAAATTACAACTACTTGTCCTATGTGGCACATGATACACGAGACAAGTATGAATAAGAAGTTAATACAACTACATACCGCTGAGATGGCATTCTCTTTCATTCGTGTCAAATGAGGTCATTGTCACTACATTTGTTGACGTGTCAAGTTCTATAATTAACAACTTAGGTGTGGAAGGTTTCTTGTACAAATCACACCCCCACCCAAGTTTCTGCGTGGGTTAACGTCCAACTTGCTTCAATTCGCTAAAAAACTTAATTTTGGTAAGCACGTCCATTAATTGTATTCAAATACGACAGCACCACCTTTAATCTACGTGGCACAATACAAACACACGATGAGAATTGTCAAATTTATTATAATCATATTCTTCTAACTTTCGACCATCTACTATAAGACGGGTGTAGAAGAAGGGAGAAAGATATCATAGCCAATGTATTATCCTAATCTTCTACCATGCTTATTCCGTCTTAGCTTCTCATCTTTATCTTATTTCGTTATGGTCTTTTCAACTATTCAGTCTGTAAAACCTTGGATTCGGATGTCATGAATTCCTTTTTAACATTAATTTTAGGTTGTTTTGTATTTTAGAGTAATTATCATCAATAAAGAAAATCGATTATTTTCACCAAGTAAAAGGATGATGAACCTTGGTTGTAGATATACGGTCGTATTAGTAAGGATGATTTCCTCACTATAGAATCCTTATAAAACATCAGCTTGGTCATCCCAGTGTTTTGCTTACGAAAAGTGGACTACAAGTTGAAAAATTCTAGACTGTCCATTTTTATCATTAACTTTAAATCCATATTTGATGGGTTAGAAGTATAAAAAAAATAAATATAAAATATATATATATTTTAAAGATATATCTTCATTAAGACCCTACTTAGTTAGTTGTACTAGGATATTTGTTTGCACTCCAGTGCAAATGCGGTAAGTTGCATTGTAGTCACTTATCACGGTTTTTAGGCTGCATATGCTTGCATCCATTTTCTTAATGAGTTTGCAAGGACTTGTCAACCACTTCCATGACAACTGGTTTGCATGCCCCCAACTAATCACGTGTAATCCCAAAATCGTGGCAAGTTGGTGCATTGCATCCGATTTGCTTTGAACCAAGCTGGGCCTAAAAATCCGCTATTTACTCATTTCCATAATAGCCCCACGAAAACGGAACATTTATGGGTGACAATAACATAACTTCCTCTATTTATGATGATGACAAAACTTGACGTTGATGCTTATATTGTACAAACCTATAAACTTGTCCACAAGTGGAATTATATAAGAAACTTTTGTCATTATTACAAAAATAGAAAGTTAGGCCCATGGCCACGCATCAACTATGACATGCTATATGTAAAACCGCTCGCAAAGATTTAAGCCATAGTTTCCTTTGTAGGCTCAGGCAAGGTTTAAAGGAGGCCGTTTTAACGGTTAAACGGACTGGGGGGTATTACCGTTTAAACGGATTGAAACGGCCAGGGGCAAAAATGGAAACGGGAAAAATGAAATTAAACAGATTTTAACGGAAAAAATGGCGCTGAAATTCAAATTTTGAAATTTGAAAATTAAAAAAAAAATAGAATTTAACGGATTTAACTGCCATTTTTTCACAAAATTTTTCAAAATTAAACGGCTGTTTAAACGATTTTAATGGCTGTTAAAACAAAAAAAACAGCCGTTTTTTTCAAAACCGATAAAGCTTGTTTTAACGGAAACGGGCTTGGGGCGTTACCGTTTAAACGGCCGTTTTTAAAACCATGGGCTCAGGCTCTAAGGACTTCCTTTTTCTGACCTCTCTTGTGTTCGTGTGCTCAGCCGTGGAATTCAAGAATTCAACTGTGGTTGTCAGCATACCAAAAAGTGATGCCAGCTTGGCGCTGACAACCATAGTTGGATTCTTGAAATCGACGGCCAAGGAGTAAAACTTCTATCACATGAAATTGTAAATCACACAATCACAAGCCAATAATTTCTCGGCACATACAGAAGTGCTTTTGCAACGTACCCATGTGCTTTTACTTTTAGGTGTACGTGACGAGAACTCATTGGCTGTGTTTGTGTGCTTTGCAATCCGATTGTGACAGAAGTTTTACTCCACGGCCGAGCACATGAACCCAAGAGGTGTCAGAAAAAAGGGGTCCCTTGAGCCCGACCCTCCTTTGTATTAGACTAGTGGGTGCCCCGTGCCATCGGCACTCCTCGACAAAGAATTTGCCAGTATCAGGTAAGTGGTAGAGATCCACCATCTATTTGGGGGAGGATTAGATCTCGTCCTTCTTTGTTGATGCTTATAAGATGAGGTATAAGTAGGGAGACAACTAATGTGTTTTGTTATATAGAATAGTAAATGGCCCGTGCCCACGGCACTCGATCTCTGACAAAAGCGTTTACAAAAATTGGGTGCCTTCGGCACTCAAACGGTATAACGGACTGACGCGTTACCATTTTTCCCATTATAACGGCTATTATAACGGATTGTAACGCATAGAGGGGGAAATGGAAAAATAACATAAATAAAAAAAATAACGGTGTTGAAATTCAAATTTTGAATAAATTGAGGTAAATGAGGCGGATTGAGTGGCTGAAATCTAACCGTCCACATTAGATCGATGGATTTGATCTCAACCAATCTTTATCTAACCGTCCACATTAGATGGATGGATAAGATAAGAGAATACAACTGAGTTGTCTTATTATATGCGTGTGTGGCCCCTGCCCGCGGCACTTTTCGACAAAGTGTTTGTCAAAATCGTGTGAGAGTTAATCTCAACCATCGATATGAAGCATAGTGGATCTCAGCCACTCATTATTGAAGCCATATAAGATAAGAGGGGGTATAAGAAAATCACAGTCATCACTTGTTATATTTATTGTGGGTGGCCCGTGCCCTCGGCACCCTGTCAAAGCATTTGCCAAAATCAGGTATGAGTGGCTGAGATCCACTGTCATTTGGGAGAAAAGATCTTGGCCGTCTTTTGTCAAAATAGATAAGAGGGGGTATAAGTGGGGAGACAACTTCCCTATTTTGTTATATAGATTCAACCCCGTGACACAGCGATGAGACCCGAGTTTGGTAGGATTTAATGTACAGGCATTGAATGGGGCGTGACCAGATGGACATAGAAGCATGCATGAGTAATCAGCCTATTCTCTCTCTTACCCACTTGAGCAATCAATTAGGATTGAACGGCTGGCATGGCACATGCATGGATTGTACGATGAAGACAATATAGAGGGAGTTCCAACTTCCAAGTTCCAAATATATCTATAGAATTCTTTAGCCAGGTCACAGTTACGTTTGATACTTAGGAATATAAGCTGTATTAAGGATTTATTTATGTGACCCATATCACATCTGGTCCCAATCGAACCTTAACATTAATATAACATGATTGGGTTTACGTTCTTGGCGTCTAGGGGTTTAATTTGACCAGGTTTTTAATAAAGGGTCGGGATCCGCGTGCGGATGACCTAAATTTGTTGACTTAATTTTTCACACAAATCTCATCCCTGGATTCCGAAAATCCAACGGCGGTTGACAGTGATGAGCTGGCATTGACTTTTGCCAAAGCAAAACCACCGTTGGATTCTCGGAACCTATTTCCAAGAGCTTCGGTGAAAATTTATGTCGAAAAATTTAAGTCCTCGGCCGATCCCGATCGGGCGATCTGTATCAGGATCAGAGCCCATCAATCCAATCCAAACCATGCTCTCACCCCGAGATCACCGTTTCACAAAGGAGTCTCACTTTGTCTGGGCGAGATGGACCAATCTGGATCAGGATAGGAGCCCACCAATCCGGTCTCCAGTCCCGAGGTTTTGAACCATGCCCTTGGCAACGAAATATGACGACTCATACTTCAAAATCATAGTGATCATGTATCTAATTGAAAAAATTTAGACGGCTATAAATGCCGTTTAATAATCTAAATTTTAAAATCTTAGGTTGTCTTGTTTTTGTTATCATCCATGCACCTCTTAATGGAGGTACTGTTTGATTGGTGAACCTTCTCTTTGATAGACGTAACTCAAACCATGGTTTAAAAAACAACCCGTTATTAACGAAAATAACAGCCGTTATAACGGTAACACCCCGACTCCCTTCCGTTATTTCAAAAAATAACGCCCAAACCAGAAAAAAAAAAGGGCTTATTTAGTGTTATAACGGCGCCTGCTATAATGGAAAAATGGATGTTATTTTGGAATGAAAAATGTTCGGTTTTTTAAGAAAAAATAAAAATTAATAATCTGACTCAGACTGATATCTCAATATGGACGACCTACCATATGGGCTTGAGCCCAAAAGAGTAGAACTTTGCTGACAGATGTCCATCATCGTTGATGACAGTGTGGATGTTTGACCCATACGTGCCAAAAATCAGCCTGATTAGTGATTTCAAACCTTTGGATCTTTGTACCCCAACTACTGATCAAATTCTAATGTTAAAAATCAATTCATGAAAATGACTTCAATCCAACGCTTAGAAATTACTAATCGAGGCTATTTTTTTGGTCTGTAGGTCCACCTAGGGTTGGTCCAAATTCAAGGACTATTAGCTTATCAGAAAATTCAAGGAACAATTGTAACCATGGTTTAAAATAACGCCGTTTGAACGGCCATTAAAATGGTAAAGCCCCAAGCCCATGACATTAAGAACCGTTTTGACACTTTGAAAATAACGGTCATACTTTGCTTTTTAACGGCCGTTATTTTTGTTTTAAATTTCTAAAAAATAATTGTGAAAAAACGCCGTTATTTCTGTTAAATCCTATTATTTTTCTATTTTTTTCTTTATTTTCATTTTTGCCCATCCATTAAAATTCGATTTTAACAGCCGTTAAAACAGAAAAAATGGTACCACCCCCAGTCTGTTATACCGTTTTAACACCCTCTTTTAAACCTTGGTTGTAACCATCAGATCCACAGACTTTTCTTAGAACCATTCACCGTATTAATATTTCTAAACATTTTTACAAAGGCGAGTATACTGCAAGTACACTATGTGTGCCCCAAATTTTTATTTTGCAAATTACGGGTGTACCCAAATATGTGTTTTTTTTTTGTCAACCAACGTGTACCCCATATTAAGAAGAGGAAACTCATATTGTCATGCTGCATCAGCGCCACATATACATCACTTATAAATAACGATATCAGGACGGCACATCTCGTGGTGGATGCAACGTCAAAATGTGTCAGCTCCTCGTCTTCTTTGATTTTATTTCATTTTTATTTTCTCGGTAAGTATTAAGATAAGGAAATATTATCCCTCTGATTCACAGTCTACGAGGCAACAACCGCGTGGATCTCTTGAAATCCAACAGTCAATGGTCCCAACCGCACATATTTGCAGTATGAATTATCCGACCAATGTACTCATACAAGGTAGGATGCAAAGAATTCTAGGGAAATTCAAAATTTTATTTAATATGTCATTTATTTATGGTCTTATAATATAAAATTTTAATTTATAATAATATTACCATGGTATATAATTTAAAATTATCTTCGTTGGTAGTCACGCGCCATTACCGACTTCTTGCGTTATGATGTGCTTGTGCACAACTTGGCACGTGAAAGCACGTGCGTTGGTGCTCTGCTTGAACGCTGACGTATATGCAGTTTCTGCAAACTGAACTGGTTCTTGGCTGGTTCGGTCATTCCATTCCGGTTCAACTTGTGAATTGGAATGTTAGGAAACAATCCCTTGATGGAGTTGTACAGATGCAACCCCGCAAAAGACAAGAAAAACCGCTCTCAATATCAGCCCGGTGGTGCTGCTTGTTTGCAATTCGGCCCTGCTTGGTTTGCTGCAATTGGATGCATTTTGCACTCCGTTGCAAATGCGGTGAGTTGCATTGCAGTCACTTACCACAGATTTTGGGCTGCACTTGCTTGCATCCAATTTTCTTAAAGAGTTCGTAAGAGCTTGGCAACTACTTGCACCCCAGCTTATTTCCACGCCCCACCAACCAGTCACATGCATGTAATCCTATAACTGTGGCAAGTGAGTGAATTGCATCCTATTTACATTGAACCAAACAGGGCCTCCATTATGGGGTTGCTTGCTATCAAAATTTGTCTTTTATTTTAAAGAACATAATATAAAAAATAATAAAATTCCCAGTTCATGTTCACCTGGGGTTTATCGTTCACCGGTTGACCTGACTGGTCCAGTCTGATTTTTAGAACACGTGCAATCGCGGTATGCAAATTCTTACACGTGCAAACTTACACGTACAAGTGTTTGCAAAGCGTGTTTGAAACATGTGCATTTGGACATTTGGATTTGCACACGCGCAAACCATTTCGCGACCCGCTTTAGCAAGTAAAAACGTTTTGCGCGCAAACCATTAGAAGAGAAAACTTGATAAGAGAAGTTCACATACAAAGCTTGATAGGATCCTTCCCCAAAATTTCACGTGCCACACTTTCTGGCCCACTGATCCTATGAATCTTGCCTAGTCCTTGGTGTACCTACACACCAAAAATCAGCTTGATTGATGATTTCTAATCGTTGGATTTGAGCTTCTTTTCGTTGTGGGCTATGGATGAATTCCAAACCCATGACAAAAAAAAAGGCTCAACCAACAGCTAGGAATCACCAATCAGGCTGAATTTTTAGTGTGCGAGTCCACCAAGGGGTGGGCCAAACATTCATGGGTCAGTGGGTCCGAAAGAGTGTGACACTTGGCAGTTTGGGAGTGGTCCTATCAAACTTTGGATCAGACCCACTGTTAATGGGCTGGCGCAAGCCTGGTCTGGCCCGTTAAGGGCACAAAATGTTAGCCCAAGCCTGGCCCAATAATAAACTTAATGGGCTGAGTCAATGCTAAGTTTCTGTTAAAAGTTAACCTGAAGCCTGACTCATTTATCCACAAGGCCTTATAACAATATTAGGCATGGCCCATTGGATCAATAAACCCAGCCATTTTACCCATTGGGCCAGCCTGTCGCATTATAATGGGCCTAAAAACTCATTGGGCCAGCCTGTCGCAAGGCTTGAACTCCAAAAACTCTTCCAACCTCCTCTGGTTCAAGAGAGAAACCCATCTAAGTGGTGCAAATGAAAACTAACTTTTTGTTGAATTTAACAAATTTGTTCAAAAAGGAGCTCAAAGTGTTAAAGGATAATGGGCGTGAAATCACACGTTATCCACACTCAAAAACCAACTAGTTTGGAAACCACAACCAAACACCCCCTTACGGTTTATTCGGTTGGTAGCATAAGACATAGGGGTGCACTGTGCAAATGTGCTGAGTAGAACTGATCGACACTCGAGCCGAGCCCCACTCCTCGCAAGCCACTTAGATTTGAAGACTTGTCATAAAAAATTGGCATAAGGAGCAAAAAATATAGGATCACGACCTTTATTGATCATAACCTCTTATCAGGGTGAACCATAAACTCTCTAATCAAGTGTATTTAGTCCAAAAGATAATAGAGAAAGTGATCCGGTGTATTGGGGTAGTGCGAAGCACCACCACGAGCACGCCCATGCCCTCCCACGTGTGTGAAATGGCGATTGGACATTTATGGCATTTTGGACGCTTATAGACTTTTGATTTTGATCGGACGGTTGATGATCGATCATAACGATTGTATCATCGAACAAACATGATCGATTATATGTCCAACAGATAGATTAACAATTAATTTGAATGATTTCCCTCTTCATGTTCATTTTATTCATGTTCATTTTTATACTATTTTTTCGTAGGTCAGGTTTAAAATCTATTAATTCACTAAAATGAAGGTTAGGAACTAAGTTTCTTTTCTCAAACAAACCCGAGATCTCCTCTAAACTAATTTAGAGATGAGTCCGTCTAGAGCTAACACCCATTTCTTACATTCACTTCTTACACCCGAGGTTGGGCCCCGCATGGAGATCATGTTAAACGATCCAACCATACATTGAGTTGTCCTTGACATGATGATTATCGTTGCCAAAAATCAGTTCACTTCAAAATTGCTAACCATATAAAAAATTGACCGAAAATAATGGTTTAATTGGACGGTCTTGATTTTTTAAATGAAAGTCATAATTTTATGAAGTTAGGAATGTTGAAATGCCCTGATTTTTTGTGAAGGTAACCAGAGTATGAAAAACTCACTGTGCGGTTGGATTGTCCAACGTGATCTCCATGTGGGCCCCACCACTAGGTGTAAGAAGTGGATGTAAGAAATGGGTGTAGCTATAGACGGACTCTTTAGAGATACCCACAAAATGTTTATAAATGGGAGAATTGTCGGAGACCGGCTCCCACAAATGTTCCTTGTGGATATCAACCTGTCAAACACACGACATAGAAATTTACATGGTTCTCTTAGGATCGAGGTACGTCTACGGACTCACACAGATTCCACTATGTTCTGAGGCAAAAGAAACACTCACAATACAATGAATTGATCGTCAATTGAAAACCGATGTATATATCACCCAAGACAAAATTAGGGTTTCCGTATCTCTATGTAAAGGTACGAAAACACCCTTACGAAAAAATGACCTCCCCTAAAAAAAAAAAAAGCTACCCTCCTAGAACCCCCAGAGCCACCTCAGTGTGAAGCTGGGTTGCAGTGTCGTGCCTTCATGTAAAGTCCTCTAACACTGTCAGGCTCCACGTAACATAACAAATATCAATGGTGAATAGTTGAACTGCCTTGACCCAGCCCGCCTCTTATTCCCAGTTCAATGACCTGTCCGGGTTTTGAGAGAGAGAGAGAGAGATGGCTGAATTTTTGCATGGTAATGTGAAGACCAAGGTTTAGAGGAGGCCGTTTTAATGGTTAAACGGACTGGGGGTGTTACCGTTTAAACGGCTGTTAAAACGGATTGAAACGGCCAGGGGCAAAAATGAAAAAAAATAGAATTTAAAGGAATTAAACAGATCTTAATGATTTTAACGGAAAAAAATGGCGCTGAAATTCAAATTTTGAAATTTGAAATTAAAAAAAAAATAGAATTTAACTGATTTTAACGGCCGTTTTCACAAAAAATTTGAGAATTAAACTACTGTTTAAACAATTTTAACGGCCGTTAAAACAAAAAAAAATGACCGTTTTATTCAAAAAACGATAAAACGTGTTTAAACGGAAACGGGCTTGGCGCATTACCGTTTAAACGGCGGTTTTTAAAACCATGGTGAAGACGTTTGCTTTCTGATTTAAAATTCCACGGCCATGTCTTTAATAGGTATAGGTTTCAGATCATTTAATAGGTGGCATGAAAAATCCAACTTTCTCGTCCATCCACATCAAAATGGTGCATTTGCAGCTGGGTCCGGACCATCCAAATGAGAGTAAAACTTGTGTCACAAGATGTTGTGACTGAACACGGTCACAATAGCGAGCCCCCATCTAAGTAAGAGATCTCCTTATCCAAGAATCAGTCAATCACATGGTGTCAATCACATGGTCTTATCCAAATGGTTAATCATTCAACAGGGATGATTTTGAAATCCAAGAAGGGCCCCACCAATTAAATACTGCTTCATGTGACGTCACGCAGATGACGACCGATGGGGGCGAGTAATGGATTCTCATACGAGCTTGGCTCATTGTGCCTGCTTGATTAAAAATAAAAAAGAGGGGAAAACTTTTTAGACATAACAGATTTCCCTGTTTAGGGCTAGGATCAGAGGAGTAAAACTTCTGTCACAAGGGATTGCAAATCACACAAGCCAATGAGTTCTCATCACGTACACCTCAAAGCAAAAGCACACGGGTAGTTGCAAAAAGCACTTGGGTACGTGCCGAGAACTCATTGGCTTGTGAGAGAAGTCTTTCCAGGATGAGAGGACACAAATTTTGGAGAAAAATTTTGAAGCGACGAAAATTTAGAAGCAGCGATCATGTGCCCAATCATATTGCGCCAGGCACACTTAAGTGTAGGGGCAATGAATGATGTTGTGCCCGGCTGACCCTGGTGTACCTGGCTCAATACGATTGGGCACATGATCGCCGCTTCTAAATTTCCACCGCTTCAAAAAATTTTGCCAAATTTTAACACAAAAGATCAATCAACAAACACAACAAATTAATCTATGTGGTCGTTAATGTGCCTATGTCCAAGGTGAGAAGAGCTCTTTTACTATCTCTAGAAGAATTAGGGTTACAATAGTTTCTCTCTCTCTCTCTCAATGTACAAGAGTGAAAACCCAAATACCCCTTTAGAGAATAAAGAGAAATCTTTGACATAAAATAAACGAAAATTTCATAAACAAAAATAAATTTAATTGTATTTGCAAAAACAAAAACAACTTCTTGACATTTACAAAAAAATGTAACTAGACGGCGTCTTTGTCTTACAAAAATTAAAGCCGAAATTTGCCCATAGAGGCATAAAACTTCTGTCACAATACGAGTCGCATGTCACGTTCTTAGTGGACGCTGACTGTATGGATGTTTGGCCAATCCCTAGGTGGACCTGCACATCGAAAATCAGCCTGATTAGTAATTTACAACCTTTGGATCTTTGCACTCAAATAATGCTCAAATTCCTACGGTTAAAATCAACCCATAAAAATAACTTCAATCCAACGCTTATAAACCACTGATGATGTTTATTTTTCGTGTGTAGGCCCACTTAGTGAGTGGCCAAACATCCATACAGTCGGCATCCACTAAGAGTGTGCCACGTGGCTCGTATTGTGACATAAGTTTTATTCCTCTATGGTTGAGTAAAACTTTGATGACAAGGCCTGTCATCAAGTCCGATGACAGGGTCACAATATGAGCCATGTGGCACACTCTTAGAAGACTCTAACGGTATGGATGTTTGTCCAATCCCTAGATGGTCCACAAACCAAAAATCAGTCCAATTAGTGATATCTAGGCATTGGATTGAAATTATTTTCATGGATCGATCTTAACCATGCGAATTTGAACATATTAACCATTATTTGAGGTGCAAAGATCCAAAGGTTTGAAATCATTAATCAAGCTGATTTTTTGTTTGCAGGTCTACCTAAGGATTTGAACAAAATCCATACGGTCAGACTCCACTAAGAGTGTGCCACGTGGCTCATATGCACCATGTCATCAAAGTTTTACTCTCTATGGGTAAACGCCCTTTTAAAGGGCATTTGTCAGCCTTTTTCAAAAGCTTTAATTTTTGTCAGGCAGAGATGCCCTTTCAAAGGCCGTTTCGTTACTTTTTTTTTTTTTGTAAATCTCAGAAGTTATTTTTGTTTTTGTAAATACATTTACATTTATTTCCGTTTATGAAATTTTCCATAAAATAAACCATAGTACCCCCAATACAAGTTATATCCAAACAATAGTATTGTACAGGCCTATGTGGAATTGTAAGTACACCATTAAAGCTATGGCTTAATTAAGAGTATAGCCCTATAGAATTGTAAATCCTGCAGAACCCTCCTTTACGGATACGTCTTAGCTTCTCCCTCTTAGGCATATGACCATGTATGAATGTGTGAACTCACAAGCAAAAATACCCAACTTAGCTTCATGTCTTTTTTTTTTAATATGTTTTTCTTTAAAAGGTTGTTTGGATCATCATTAATGCAAAATGTCTTTATCTTCTCTTAGTGTGTCCCACCACTATAATGTCTTTATTTTTGGGTAGGGGACTTCTGCCAAAAACTAATTCTTTGTTTATTATGTTCGTTGAGCTCCCAAAATTTAAAGTCTTTTTTTGCTTAAAAAACGGCTTTCGGATATTTTTTATAAAAAGACTTTTTGGCTTAAAGATATATATTTTTATAGAATAAATACTTTTTTAAAAATGGTCATCCAAGAAATATATTATTTTAGAAAAAGTCTTTTTGCGAAAAAAAGAAAGACTTTTGCAAGTCTAAAAATGGCGATCCAAACACCCCTAATACAAAGGAAAGTAGGTTAACTTCGTTTTCAATGTTCTCTTTTGCCCTCTTCCGAAAGACCCAAGTCAAGTGGGTACTTGCTTGGTAGCTTCTTCAAGTAGAAGATATGTACCGTAATATTTGCAATGCCAGACAAAACCTATATTTTTCTGTCCTAAAATCCCTTATATATTCTCAGCGACCAACCACCTTCAGATTCTCGGAATCAACAGCTGAGCACACGACTCCTGAGGGGGGGGCAGCAGAAAAAGGGGGTCTCGTGAGCCTGGCCCTTGAATAAATACCCAACTTATTTTTTTTTATAGGTAAGCCTGTTTTTTTAAAGAGATCAATAACTCTGTGAAGGCCGGTTTTGAACCCAGTTCTATGGGAGTAAAACTTCTATCAAAGCGTTCTGACAGATGCTTTTGTCACAATGCAAAATGCAGGCCACGTGGCACACTCTTAGTGGACGTTGACCATATGGATGTTTGGTCAGTCCCTGAGCGGACCTCTAAACCAAAAATCAGCTTGATTAGTGATTTCTAAGCGATTCGATTGAAGTTATTTTCATGGGTTGATTGTAACAGTAAGAAATCGAGCATTATTGAGCGTTATTTGGGTGCAAAGACCCAAAGGTTGTAAATTACTAATCAGGCTTATTTTTGGTATATAGGTCCACCGAGGGACTGGCCAAACATCCATACAGTCAGCGTCCACTAAGAGTGTACCACATGGCATGTGTTGTGTTTTGCATTGTGATAGAAGCATCTGTCAGAACGCTGTGATAGAAGTTTTACTTGGTCTATGGTATTATCACCCACAAACTTTACCAACTTAGCAAGCTGGCACCTTCATAAATACCCTACTTAGCTTCATATTTTTTAGTTGGGTAGTAAACTCAGTCCATTCAATCTAGAAATACACATTTATAGTTTGGGTCGGGCTCAAGGGACCCCCTTTTTTGACGCCCATCTTGGCGTACCCACATAGAAGATGAATCAATGGCTGATTTTTGGTGAGGATGATCTCTATGGTGAGTAGATCATCCTCACAAAAATTCAAATCATTCTGATATTTATAGACTGGTTTAGAAGCTGAAGCATTATGGACCGTCGATTTTTACCGTGTAACTTTAAAACCACATTCCATTGGGTTAGAAATTTCAGAATGGGCTGATTTTTTGTTGGGGTGATCTATATGGTGAGGTTATCATCCCCACCAAAAATCAGCCATTGATTCATCTTCTACGTGGGTACGCCAAGATGGGGGTCCCTTGAGCCCGACCCTTATAGTTTATACACTGATATTTCAATTATCCGTAGAAGTTCACTCATTGTTCATTGCAATTGGATCACTTGTTCATTTGGTAAAGAAGAAGAAACACGAGAGAGGCCAAAGATGGTTTTTACAAGCCTACATGTTCCCATATTTTCACACATTTCATATCTATATAATAAGTGACAGTGGTTGTCCCCGCACTTATTCCCCCTCTTATAGGCTTCAACAAAGAAGAGCCGAGATCTTATCCCCTAACTGGACAGTGGATCTCGGTCACACTTGATTTTGGCAAATGCTTTGTCGAGGAGTGATGTGGGCATGGGCCACCCACTAGTTTATATAACAAAACACAGTGGTTGGATCTCCTCACTTATACCCCTTCTTGTGGGCTTCAACAAAGAAGGGCCAAGATTAATTTTATCCCCCAAATGGATGGTGGATCTCAGCGAATCAAACCCAAACAAGTGACAGTAGTTGTCTCCCCACTTATACCCCTCTTATAGGCTTCAATAAAGAAGGGTCGAGATCTTATCCCCCAATTGGATGGTGGATCTCAGCCACTCACATCTGATTTTGGCAAACGCTTTGTTCGGGAGTGCCATATTTGAAAGGGAAGGGAAACATTAAAAACAAAGAGAACTTTACACACACAAAGAAAACAAAAAAAAAAAAAAAAAAAAACATAAGACTGATAACTTGATGAAGCTTATTTTTCCTTCTAAGAAGACAATTAAACCATGACCAACTGTTGTTGAGCTTCAATTCTGATTCCTTCCTTCGTCCTCTTTATAAAATCTTCAAATTTCTTATTCAATTCTTCTGTACTCAACAACCCAATTCCTTCTTCTTCTTCTTCTTCCTCATTTATGATCGCAAATCCATTTTCTTCTTCTTCTTCAACTTCTGTAATCAAAAACTCATTTCCTACTTCTGCTCCCTCGTCTTCAACAGCAACATTCTCTAAGAACTCGACACTTTCCACTGCTACTTCGTTCTCTATAACATAATTCATCTCAGAGAATTCATGTTGAGACTGTATACTGTCTCCATTTCTCTTAGCGAATTTGTGGTGAAGATCAGTCTGGAACGGAGAAGAACCAATCAAACCAGAGTTTCTGGCAAGGAAAACAATGATTCCATTAAAAATGAGGAACATGTACTTCCTATCAATGGTGTAGTTAAAGAAATGGTAGTTTAAGGTAGAGATGAAGTAAAGGTTGTAGGCATGGAGAAAGACATAGGAAAAGATAGAAACTAAGAGTAGGAACTGGAGAGCCTTCTTTAGAAACCGAGATTTGCTGAAATTGCTCACAGTATGGAGCTCTTGATGATGCATAATTTGGTCCGTCTTTACTCTCTTTTTGCTGGCAAGAGGGTGTGTCGTTGTGATGAAAGCTGGTGTTGGCTTGCTAAGGAACAATGGTGGCTTCTTCTTATATACAGGTTGGAACTACTTTTTTTAATGAACAGGTTTCGAATTATACATGGGGAGTGAGTAATGGGTCCACATGGCGGGCAGTCCCTCCGTGGACCTGCAAACCAAAAATCAGCCTGATTAGTGATTTAAAACCTTTGGATCTTTGCATCGGACTGGCCAAACATCCATACTGATAAAAATAAGTATGAGTAGTCATCTCCGACCTTTGGATCTTAGCACCTAAAATAATGCTTGAGTCACACAGATAAAAATAAACCCATGAAAAAGACTTGAATCCAACGGTTAGAAATCACTAATCAAGATGATTTTTCATGTGTAGGTTCATCTAGCGATGGGCCAAACATACATACGGTTAGTGGTCCATCATCAGAGGTGCCATTCAGTTGGGATCTAGAATGACTACAGCAAGACAAACCTACAAATGAAATAAAATATTGGGTTCGTCAATTTGAACGTGTCTCACATGGCTACACATAGCTTGGAGAGAACATTTACCTTGGGGGGGGGGGGGGGGGATTTTTCCTGTGGCATGTGGCACACTTTTTTTGAGTAAACTGACTAATAAATGATTGTTGCACTTCCACCCCGTGATGGATCTACATACCAAGAATCGGCCTGATTGGTGATCTCTAGCCATTCAATCTGAGTACCCAAAAAATACTTGAATCAACGGCTAGCAATCACCTCATGAAAAATGCTCGAATCTAAAGGCTAGAGATCACCAATCAAACTGATTATTGGTGTGTATGTCCATCAAGGGGTGGGCCAATCATCCATGGATCATCAATCCCAAAAATAGTGTCACATGGCGTGTTTTTATGTGTCCCACAGCTCCACAGCAAAAATTCTCCTCAAAGTAAATTTTGTCCCTACTTTGGTGGTAGACCTCTTATAGTCATGGACAGAGAGAGTGTCAATTTTTATTGTTGTGAGAATTCAACTCCCATTAACTCTCAAGTAAGGGGGCACTTCTACTTGTAGCAGAAGTAAAAAAGCACTTCTACTTGTGGCAGAAGTTACAAGTTGATTTCTAACTTCCAAAAAGTCATGCGGTTCTAATTTTTTATAAGTAATTTCACTTACAAGTTAAAAGTTAAAAAATTTAGCTTTAGGGGGCGTTTGGGAACGAGAAGTAAAACCACTTGTAGCAGAAGTTAGTAGTTGATTTTTTTACCTCCAAAAAAGTCTTAGAAATTAAAAGCATCGGGAGGCGTTCTAATTTTTGAGAAGTAATTTCTCTTAGAAGTTATAAGCTAAAAAATTTAGATTCAGTTTTTAACTTTTCAGAAGTTAAATTTTGAAACGCATCCAAACTAACTTTTTTGGCTTATAAAAGTCAATAAGTTACTTGTTTTTGTGTTGCCAAACGCAGCCTTAATCATAAATTAACTTTTAACTTTTCACAAGTTAAAATATGAAACATATCTAAACTAATTTTTTTAACTTATTGGCTTATAAAAGTCAATAGGTTACTTTTTTGTGCTGCCAAACACCCCCTAAACATGTGTTAAAAAGAACCTTCTTTCTCAACGAAACAGGGTCAATCGCACAAAGCCTGTTCCTCCCTTCAATCTTATCTAAAGTCATCTCTTCTATTAAATCATATGATACGATGCGGAACATGACGTCCTACGGAATACAAGACACCTAACACAACAAATCTCAGGGGTATTTATAGTCATTTTTTCCCTATCATGAGATTTTAACTCCTATTAAGATGTTTTTTTTCTTAGGTCTTTTTCAGTTGTTACATCAATGGGGGCACATGGTACATGTTTACGTGTGGAAGCCATGGTTAGATGTCAACGAGTTATTCCATGACTTCAAGTAATCTTTTGAAATAAGTGATTTCAGACTTAAAAGTCCCGAAAAAATAGTTTTACCAAACACCCCAAGTCTCCGGACTGTAGAGAATGGTTATGAACGAAACAAAGTCGATTTCATATTAGGATCCGGGGACTCGCCTTTTTGCACTCATAATTTATATTACTTGAGCTCTCGTGAAGGTGGTTTTGCTCTGGCAAAAGTGAATGCTAGCTCAGCACTATCCACTACTGTTGGATTCTCGGAATACGAGTGTAAAAAGGCGAGTACGTGGATCATGTTCCTTCATATTAAGGGTGATTATTTTTTGTAGTCCTAGAGTTGTACTGAAAATCAAAGATCGTTTTTTTTTTTAAAAAGGTGAATCTATGTTTGCCGTAAAACTTCGATGACCACCCACAATATGAGCCACATGGCACACTCTTAGAGGATGCTGACTGTATGGATATTTGGCTAATCCCTAGGTGGACCTACAAACCAAAAATGAGCCTTATTAGTAGTGATTTCAAACCTTGGAACCTTGTACCCCAAATAATGGTCAATAATGCTCAAATTCCCACAATTAAAATAAACCCATGAAAATAATTCCAATCTAACACTTAGAAATCACTAATCAGGTTGATTTTTTGGTTTGTAAGTCCACCTATGGATTGGTCAAACATCCATACAGTTAGTATCCTCTAACAATGCATCACGTGGGCTGTAAAACTATCCTAACCCAACTTAAACTCAGCTCTGATTACTTTTTTTAACATGGGTTAACGTTAGGGGTGTGTTTGGGGGTATGTGTCGTATAAAGGGAACCCGAGCAAAGCTGCTCTGGGTTTGTTATAGGCACCAGGAGTAGGAATTGCTCCAAAAGTCGCCATGTACACACTTGACGATTTAATTGAATTTGATAATTTTTGTGTTCTTTGTTTTTACGTGTGAGAGCGTGACTTTTGGGAAGTCAACGAAAATAAATGCATAGAATCCCAAAAGTCGTTGTGTACACACTTGGGTTAGTTGAACATTATATGTTTTTGTCTTCTTAGTACATGTGTAAAACATTGATTTTCGCTTCAATTTCTGACCGTCAAAATTAAATTATGCACACAAACATTTGCGGCATTTGCATGTGCTTGGTGGCACAAGCCACCCAACATCCAACAAATATTTACATTAGACCCAATCATTTTTATCAAAAAGTGGTCTAATGTTTGCAACCAAAAAAGTAGTTGGGTAGGCAAATGACTCTCTTACTCCCCTTGCTCTGCCCAACAGCTCTCCCCTTCCAACTATACCAATATTTTCCAAACAAATGTTCGTCAATGCAACCTACAAACATTTCCCTGCAAACTACAAAGAGGATACCTTATATTTAATATGTACATCCACTATAAGACAAAAAAAAACAAAACGAAGAAGAGGAACCCGCCCCTCTCTCTTACAGGACTACCGTCCTCTCTCTCTCTCTCTCTTTCCATTCGCTAACTATAAATAGAGAACAAAATTTTAAAAAAAATCCCAAACTGTTCATATAGGCAGTTCATAATTGATATGACAAAGTCCATGTCGCTCTGAACTGCCCATATGGACTTGATAGTGTCGATAGGCCCTTTCAACATGGATTGGTTAGTGTCGATAGGCCCTGTTGACATGAGCTTGGCTATGTCGGCAGCTCAGAGTCGACATAGCCCAGTTGGTGATTCTTTTTAAATTTTGTTCTCCACATCCAACATTGAGATTTTTTTTAAGAACTATGGAAGAAAGAAGAAGGGAGAAGGCAGTGGTGAGGGTGGTGCTGTTGGTGGATGAAGTGAGGAATTAGGTTTTGGTGGAAGAACGGAGGAAGGAGTTTCAGTAGGTGGGAAGAAGGGGCAATAGTCGTGGTGCTTGTGGTGGACGAAAGGGTTTCAGTGGAAGAAGAAGGGGCTTTCGTTGGTTTCAGGTGAGTGCACATTACATTAATATATTAAATATATTAGGGCCAGGCCCGCACTTGGTTTTAGGCCCACGGACCGGCCTAGCCTGGCCCAGTTTACATCCCAAGTTAGGTCTACAAAAACAGTCCAAATACAAAGCGCATATTCCTGAATGATAGCTGTATTTTCCACGTGGCATACTCTTAGAGGCCACTGACCATGTTTGGCCCATCCTTAGGTGGACCTACAGACCAAAAATCAGCTCAATTGGTGATTCTAGTCGTTGAATTTGAGTCTTCTCATATGTTAATTTTTAGCCGCGGGATCCATACATTATTTGGGTATAAAATCCTATGACTAAAAATGCACAATCAATCTGATTTTTGGTGCATAGGTCCACCAATGGGTGGGTTGAACATCTATTCGATCAGTGGTCTAGAAGAATATCCCATGTGGCAATACCCACTACGTTCTACAAGTCCATTTTTGTGACTAGAACTTTCTGACCAACGTTTGTCATCAACGTTGATGACGGACCAAAGTATGAGCCCCGTGGAAGCCTCTTAGGCTGTGTTTGGTAGCACACCTTCAACACGCGTCTTGGCTGAAGGTGTACGTCTTGATTGATGACATGTGTTTGAGTATACACACTGTTGCAATTTGAGGTGTGCATCAAGACGCACACCTTACATTTTAGCTGTTGGGTTCAAGCATTTTCATCAATTAAGCTGATTTCTGGGGTGTAGAATTAGGGCTGTCAAGGGATCAGGTCCTCCGATAACTGAACCAAACCGATAACATAGGGTTTGCACATGGATTCATGATCCCATAAGCTATAAGCAGGGCCGTCTCTACCATAAAGCCATTAAGGCGGTCGCCTTAATTAGGCCCCGGGTGAGACCGTGAGAGAACGCCCCAGCACACTTACCACATCGATGTTTAGCCCACTCCCTGTTGGATATACAAAACCTGATTGGTTATCTCTAGCCATATTAGTACTTTTTAGGATTGATTCTAGCCATTGGGTTCAAGCATGTTTTTTGGGTAATAAATCCAAATAGAAATCATCAATCAAGCTGATTTTTAACATGTTTATCCAACAATAGGTGGGCTGAAGATCCACACAGTCATTTGGCCCAAAAATTGATCTATATAGGGCCACAATAGTCCTCGGCATAGACTGCAACGGGACTACAGGAGTCCTCTGCGTCTAAATTTTTTTCCCGTAGCTTTTAATTATCATGCTATATCGAGAGTTATTTTTTTTTAATTAATACCATATATATATATATATATATATTAAGGGTCAGGATCCGGGGACAATATTTTCATACAACATTTTTTACAACAAAAACTTTGTGCGGCCAATGATGATTTTTGGGGAGGATGGTCTGTATGGTGAGGAGATCATCCTCACAAAAATTCAAATCATTCCAATGTTCGTAGAACAGTTTACAAGTTGAAGAATTATGGACCGTCTATTTTTATCGTTAACTTGAAAATCACATTTGATGGGGTTAGAAATTTCAGAATGTGTTGATTTTTTGTAGTGGTGATCTATAATGTGAGGAGATCATCCTCACCAAAAATCAGCTATTGATTCATCTTCCATGTGTTGTCAAAAATATTGTATGAAAATATTGTCCCCCGATCCTGACCCATATATTAAATATAAAAAGGCCTTATATGGAATTTTCGCCTTCGGCTTCAACTTGAATCAAGATGGCCTGAAGCTATTGGACTGGTTCCGGATCTAACTTGATCTGATCCGATCCGATCCGATATTACATTATTAATGAAATCTATATGACGCTATACATAAATAATATTATCTTTAATATTATCTTTAGGTCGTCCCAATCCCGATACAATAAGTTCTTATAGCTTATCGGATCGGGTTTAAACCAAAGAATCATGATCCAATAAGCTATCGGATCAGGTCTGGAATCTGGATCATCACCGATCCGATTCAAACCCTGATCCATTGACAGCTCTTTGTAGAACCACAAAGGGGTGGCCAAATCATCCAATAACAGGGCTGTTCTTTAATGTAGAAGTCCCTCAAATTGCAGCGTATTAGACTCGTTCGGGCCCACTTGCCCATTGAATGTCTGGCCCACACTATGATAGACCTACACACCAAAAATTAGCATGATCGGTTATTTCTAGCCGTTTGATTTGAGCGCTTTTTCAGCATGGGCGTCATGAACAGGCCTATGAGTTGGTTCCAAGCCCGTGATGAAAAAGTGCTCAAATCCAACGGCTAGGAATCATTAATCACACTGAGTTTGGTGTGTGGGTCCACCAAGATGTCGGCCAAACATCCAGGGAGGTAGTGGGCCCAAAATAGTCTACTGCGTGGCAAATTGAGGGACTTCTGCATCAAAATTTTGATACAGTAATCGGTATCTTAGATTTTTCCCAACCACGCAGGCAGTGGACCCAAAAAAAAGTGTGGTAACTCACGGACACGTAGTGATTTTTAACTCTTCAAAAACTTTAACTTCCACATCATTTTCATATTGATGCGTGGCAGTTAGCAAATGCAGGATCCATTGAATGTTTGGATCTCCATGCTCTGTAGTCTGTACAACACGTCTCCTTGTATTCTCGTTATCGACTGTCATTTACCGTCTATAATACTCGGTTGGTCAGGTTTATGCTATTTGTAACGATAACAGCCCAACCCGTTACGTTACTTCGAAAATAACGCCAAAAGGAAAAAAAAAAATGGGCTTAGCATTGTAACGGCTGTTATAACGGAAATTATGGCTGTTATTTTGGAAAATAATGTTATTTTACTTCATCCAGGTTATTTAGAAAAGGGTCGTGATGTAACAAGGTATACCTGAGATCGTTTCATTTGCGGAAGCGGCATTTTTGGTAGTCACCACTACCATCTGGGCCCACTGACCGCATGGATGTTTAGCCCACCCTTTAATAGACATCCATACAAAAAATCAGCTTGTTTAATGATTTTTAGCCGTTGGTTTTAGTACTCAAAAAATGGTTGTATTCAACGGCTATAAGAACGCATTAAATGGTGCTAAAAAGTGTTAAATTCTAATGGTTATAGATTAGCAATCAAGGTGATTTTTGGTATGTATATCCACCAAGGGGTGGGATAAACATCCAAGCAGTCAGTGGGCCCAGATGGCAGCGGCAACTACCAAAAATGCCGCTTCCGCAAATGAACAGTTTCAGGCATACCTTGTTACATCTTTTTCCTTTAGAAAAATCTAGAATAATATTATTCTGACCGTTTTTACTCATATATGACGCTGTTATAACGGACGACTCTGATGTAACGTTATAACGGATGAAAAAACTTTTTATACCGTTGTGTGTGTATGACAAGACAGCTGGGGTAATATGGTAAAAAAAAATATTTCAGTCTCAAGGTTTTAGGGTTTAAGAGGTAGGATTAAATGGGTCTTACATAACAAGGTATACCTGATACTTTTTGGTGCAGGTAGCGCATTTTTGTTACACACCGCTGTCATCTGGGCCCACTTACCATACGGATGTTTGCCGCACCCCTTATACGAAAAATCAGCTTGTTCGATGATTTTTAGTCGTCGATTTTAGTACTCAAAAAATGGTTGGATCCAAAGGCTATAATCACATAATTAAAAGTACTAAAATGTAATCACTAATCGGGATGATTTTTGGTGTGTATATCCATCAATGGGTGTGCTAAACATCCATACGGTCAGTAGGTCTAAGGGAAGCGGTGAGTAACAAAAATCGTGCTAGCGGACTCCAAAAAGCGTCAGGTATACCTTGTTACATATTTTTCCGGACTCCAAAATTACGCTTTTTATAGGTTCCTTTCGAAAAGAAGCAAAACAGTTTCGTCTCTGTTTTCGGCCTTATATTTGTGCATGTAAACGTGGACAAATTCCCAGCGAGAAAACCTCGGTCAAGTTGTCGACCTTATTCAAACTCAAGCGTCGCAAAACCTCTATATTTCATGATTTCTCCCAAACAAAAACAACCACCACTAATAAGTTTTCTCGAGTTTACTCAGCTCTCTCTCTGTTGCAGAGTCTCTTGAGAGATGTGGTTTGATTTCGAAATCTGTGAAGGCCTTGAATATTGAGAAATGGGGGATTTCGAAGTTCGAACAGAAGAGAAAGTGGTGAAAATTAAAAAAGAAGTAAAAATGAGTGGGAGCAATGGAAGAATCTTTGAGGAATTCACTCCTGGGTATTATGGGATTTGTACCATTGGAGGAATGCTCAGTGCTGGGACAACCCATCTCGCCATCACTCCTCTGGATGTCTTGAAAGTGAACATGCAGGTGAGTTTGATGATCGATTTTTCTTGGTGGGTATCTTAAAAATGGCTGTTTCTGGTGATTGTTCTTTCTTTTGGGTTGTTTTCTATGAGTGTAATTTTACAAATGAATGATGATGGCGGCTTTATTTATGGGTTTTCTTTGGTGGGTTAAGGTTAGTTTCTCTTAGTTGTGCAGTTTCAAGACGATATTAATAGTTTGTGTTTTTTGGCAACTCTTTGATATGTGTACCTTCTGGTAAGTTTTTTTAAATAGTTAGTGGGTGATTAATTTCTTGCAGGTTGTTGTTATATTATCATTGAGACTAAATTTTGATTTGAGGTCTTGTTTGTTTTGTTAATGGGCTTCCAGAATTTACCTCTATTTTGTGATTATTTGAGAGATCGACGTTTTTAATTTGTTAGTGTTTAACCTCTTATCCATTATCCAAATCCTCTGGCCTTCTTTTTCTTTCCCTCATATCTTCTTTTATTTGGTTTAGGGAGAATACAATGTGAAGCTTTATTTATCCTTATTATGGTTAGTAAGAATTGGGCAATCAAGAAGGAACATTACATAGAATGATCACATCCAAAATAAGTGTGTTACAATGGTTGAGTGGCAAGATTAGGAAAGACAATTAGAAATGAACACAATTGAGGGAACCTAGGAGGAGCTCCTTTAGTCTATAAAAATAAATGAGAGTCACTTGAGATGGTTTGGCCATGTACAATGAAGACATTAACAGCACATTGGTGTAGGTCAAATGCATTGAAAGAAGGGGAAGGCCAAAAAGTATGTGGATCAAGGTTGTGAAAAAGGATTTGAATGCCTATGCATTATTGGTAAATATGGCCCTGGATAGAATGCAATGGTGGAACAAGATTCATGTAGCCGGCCCCAATTAATTGGTGGGACAAGGCTTGGATTATGATGATTAACTTATCAAAAAAAAAAAAAAAGATTATGATGGTTATGATAATGGTGGCGATTTTGTTTAGTGAGAATATATTAGAAATTGTAAAGTTAACTGGGGTTTTGAGATGAGAAGAGGAATGAGAAGAATAGAGAGAAAAAGAAGAGGATGTCAAACTAGTGTCTTGAACTTACACTAGTTGACTCTCATAATTCTTATATATACTAATGCTTTAACAAAGGTAAATTTGCAGAAATACCCGTGTTACATTAAAATTCCCCTTTAGCTGAAGCATATATAACATATATACCCAACTTGGAACATAAGAAACCACTCATCATGCAACTCAATGCCTTGGTAATACATCAGGTAACCGATGTTATGACTTCACGCACGGAGTATAAATATCACCATTTTCAACTCTCTCTGATGAAGTGGCAATCAACTTCAATGTGCTTGGTCCTCTCATAAATATCCAATGTGGGATCCAAGGCTCTTATATAAATTGACATACAACACTAATAACGAAAAAAATATCCAGTCTAGTGGTGGTGAGGTAATTAAGTTTGCGGACTAGTCTCCGATAACATTGAGGATTATCAAACAAGTCTCCCTGGTCAACAATAAGCTTCATTATTAGGATCAATTAGAGTGCCTACTGGTTTAATTCCTAGGAAACTAGTCTTAGTGTGAAAGTATACTTGAAGAAACTACATCAAATTCTCTATACGCTTAATGCCATTACCTATAATCACGATATCATCAACATAGACAACCAAAATGATCTTCCCAGCCTCATAACTCTGATAGAATATAGAGTAGTCTGATTGACATCTTCCCAAACTAAACTAAAATACAACTTCATTGATCCTGCCAAACCAACTCCGAGGCAATTGTTTCAATCCATATATAGCCTTATGTAATATACACACCTTGGAAGACTCCTTCTGAGCAACAAATCCTGGTGGTTGCTCCATATAAACCTCCTTATCCAAGGTATTATGAAGGAACACATTTTTTATGTCTAACTAGTACAGGGGTCATTGCGCATTAACGGCAAGACAAGATGACATGAATCAAAGATTTTTTTAGCTAATGAGGACAATGTCTCAGCATAGTCAATGCCATAGGTTTGAGAACAAGACAAGCTTTAAGCCTATCTACATATCCATCAGGAAGATGTTTGATAGTATACACCCAACGACAACCCACAACCTACTTATGAGAAGGGAGAGAGGTAAGGTTCCAAGTACCATTATGATGAAGAGCATCCATATCATCCCTTAGGGGGCGTTTGGGAACGAGATGTAAAAGCACTTCTTCTTGTAGTAGAAGTTATAAGTTGATTTTTTCCTCCAAAAAAGTCATAGAAATTCAAATGTCGGGAGGGATTCTAATTTTTTAGAAGTTATTTCTCTTAGAAGTCAAAAGCTAAAAATTTTAGCTTTAGTTTTAAGTTAATTTTTAACTTTTCAAAATTTAAAATATAAAACACATCCAAAAATATAAAACACATCCAAACTAACTTTTTAACTTTTTGGCTTATAAAAGTCAATAAGTTACTTATTTTTGTGTTGCCAAACGCCCCCTTGTTGCTTTACCTCCAATCATAATGTGACATAGCACCCTGAAGATTAGTAAGAATTAACATAGAGGAAAAAGAGGCGACAAATGTATGAAAATGATATAAAAGAGTAAGAGAAACAAAATGAGAAATAGGGTGCGAAGCGCTCACATGTTTACCTTTACGAATGGCAATGGGAAGATATAGTGAGAGAGACGGATCTGCAGACATGGAAGAAAATGGAGGAGGCACAAGAACAATCGACAGTTCATAGGTAACAACTAGTGGATGTGTGAGATCGCATTATCGAACATAGACCTACAAATCAGAATGAATGAGTAGAGCCAGAAATAGGAGATGTAGAGCTAGATGTATCAAGAGGAAGAGAACCCATTAGAGGAATAGGAATAGAGAACTCCTCGTCATCCAAATCGTGGCTTTCATCTGAAAAGAAAGAAACAAACTCAAAAAAGGTGATATCAACACACACAACTATCGGTGAAGAGAAGGACTGTAACACCGATATCCTTTTTGGGGTATAGGAGTATTCCAAAAGACACATTTCATAGAACGAGGATCAAGTTTATCTCCTTGGACCTAAACGATGTACGAAGCACAGAACAAAAAATACAAGGGAAGAGAGAACTACAAAATATTTGAAAACGTAACTAAGAATGGAACCTTACTTTGGAAACTGACGAAGGCATCCAATTAATGGGATAACAAGCTGTGAGGAGAGCATCTCTCCAATATATTTCAGTACTTTTCTCTAGAAAAGCAAGGAACGAACAACTTCTAACACAAGTTGATGTTTTCTTTAGGTCACCCCATTTTGTTCAGGTGTACGAACACAAGAGGTTTGATGTAACATACCATGAGAGCCAAAATGATCCTGAAACAATGTAGAATGTATTCTTTGGCATTATCAAACCGAAGAGCATGGATAGAGATAAAAATTGAGTTTGCACTTCCATATAGAACAATTTAAAAATAGAAAATAACTTCAATCTATCTATTATTAAGTAAATCCATGTCATTCGGGATTAGTCATCCACAAAATTAACAAAGTACTTAAAATCATTGTGTTAAGGTATCCTGACCGGGCCTCAAACATTAGAATGAACAATTGAAAAAGACTAAACACAAATATTAAGCCTAGATGGAAAAGAGACACAGTGATGCTTACTAAGTTGACATGACTCACAATCCAAAGACATTAATTGACTCAAAGTAAGAACTAAAAACTTCAAATTATGTAGCAACAGATGACATAGGCGACAATGCCACTAGTGAGGAAAAAGTGTAGTTTGAAGAGCAGAATTTTAGGACCACCACCACCATCAATATTAAAAGACCATCATCTTCATGCCCTCCACAAATCCTTTTCTTTGTTTTTAGATCCTGAAAGCTATAGAAGGATAGAACTAAGGTAACAAAACAATTAAGAGATTTGGTGAGTTTACCTCAGATAAGACAGAAGATAATGAAAAGAAGGAATGAGGATGTGTAGTACCAATGCCGAACATTTTAGATGTAGTGTTTTTGGCAAGAGTAACTCAATGAGTGGAGTTAGATGCACTAAGGGAAGTAAACTCACTTGGGGTTCCAGCCATATGGTCCAAGGCACTAGAATCAATAATCCATGGAGAACTAATAGAAGCAACACAAGATATTTAACTGAACCAAGGTGGTAGTAGAGCTGGAGGAAATAACGGACTGTTGGGTTTTAATTAACTTGGCATATTCCTCCCGAGTCCCGAAAAATAGTAGCAGAGGCCTGATTGGCCCATGTTGATTCCCATGAAGATTCCAACACATATCGGAAGTCTAACCTTCACGATCACAATGAGTACACATACGATTACCAAATCCTCTACTGCAACCTCCCCTGAATCTCTACCCGCTCCACAACCTCTACAACCTATCCGACCACCATAATAGGTATAAGTGCCTCTCCCTGAGATAGGAAAATTATCCAAAGCTGCAAGATTGTTGCGACACTAGTGGCAGAGAGAGACCTATAGAAGGAAAGAGTAAACTTCTGTCAACAATAAGAACTGTTTGCTACTAAGGATATGAGTTCGCACAGGCTCAAATTCAGTCTTTAGGTAGAAAGAAACTTCGTAACTCAATACTCATGTCATTGTCTTCACTGGATTCCGGATCAGTAGTAATAGGTTGATATATGTTCAGCTCATCAATTATTTCCCCCTATGTAGGCATAATATTCACTAAAACTTTTATCACCTTGCTGTAGACTAAAAAATCCTGAAATAGTTGATACACGTGTAAAATTCTTCACACTAGAATACATATCCCAAACTGTCTCTCATATTTCTTTTGTTGTCCAAAAACATCACATTTACACTTAGTTGTGGATCGATACTGTTCCACAACCAAGTCATGATCATAGCATTTTCTCGAGTCCACTCTTCATAATTATTGGCCTCCCCAGAGGCTGTCCTGTAGTCAAATAACTAAGTGTCTTTCTAGCTATGAGGAAGACTTGTACAGATTTAGACCAATGTACATAATTACTCCCATTGAGTTTAATGGAAGTCATTTAAGACATAAGTATCTCAGAAGAAGACAATAGAATAAGTTTAGATTCCATCACCAATCACCATGTCACAAACACCTAAACTCAGTCCAAAAAATCTGCAATTCTCCCTGGATACCTGCGATATACTCTGGAGAGTCTGGGATAGAAATTTGAACACTTGTTATTTTCTTTGAGGAGCTCAGGAGAGAAATCTGAACACCTGGGATTTGCTCAGGAAAGCGTGGGAGAGAAAATGATATCTACGATTTACTCACGAGGACCTTGAAAAATGTGTCATACTAATCACAGGAAATGTGTCATAATTGTCCCTCGAGAAACATGTTACAATGACCTCAAGAAACGTGTCATTAACAGAAATAACCCTGTGTTACATTAACGAAAACCAGTTAGTTATATTCTATATATCTTGAGGAAACATTAATTTTAGTTTGCTTATATAATAAATTCTTTTTTAAGGAGCTTCTTATTATCTCTACTTTTTCTTATTCTTCTTTTTTTTTTACGAGAAACTCATTATATATTGTGATTATTTTAAGATGCCTTAATTTGGGAAAACTTCTTGTTTTGTACTATTTATCATTTTTGTCTCTGGTTGAAATTTGTGGTTGGTGGATCTCTCCTTAGTTCTACTTTCTCTTAAACATTAACTGTTATCATTTGTTGTGTGTTAGACTGTTATTATTTGCTGATTTTCAGAAGGTGGCTTAATTAATTAATTTATTGTTTTAGGTGAACCCCATCAAGTATAATAGCATTTCCTCAGGTTTTAATACCCTCTTGAGAGAACAAGGTCCTTCGGCCTTTTGGAGAGGTTGGGCTGGTAAATTCTTTGGATATGGTGTTCAAGGTGGCTGCAGATTTGGTCTCTATGAATACTTCAAGAAGCTTTACTCCGATATGTTGGTAGACCATAACAGGAGTCTCGTCTTCTTTGTCAGCAGTGCATCTGCTCAAGTATTTGCTGATGTGGCCCTCTGCCCTTTTGAAGCCGTCAAAGTCCGCGTTCAAGCGCAACCCCATTTCGCAAAGGGCTTGGTTGATGGCTTTCCAAAGCTATATGCATCTGAAGGTGTCTTTGGGTAAATAATCCATGATTTTTTTCCCTTGCTTTTTCCCAATTCTGTTGACTTTCGTTGGTTTTAAAAAAGTATTCATCTTTGACTGCAGATTCTATAGGGGACTTGTTCCACTTTGGGGTCGGAACCTTCCATGTAATTGCTCTTTCCCCTATTTCTAACAACTTCTCTTTATCTATTCTCCCAGTATTTGAAAATTACTCTGTTTCTACAGTATTATGGTGGATTATGAATGCTGGAAATTTGGATGCATTATCACATGGATTCTACTAAAACCTGACTGTAATGATTGAAAAAATATGCATATTAATAAAAAGAAAGTGCCTGGTGCAAGTCTTATATCATTTTGTAAATGGAATTATTCTGCCCTTAACCATCCAAGATCCCCTTTTTATAAGACATGGCCCCAAAATCTCACCAATGCATCATCCTAATCATCCGATTGGTGGACTTTTTTTTGTGATAGTCCTATGCCTCTGGTGCTGGGCCATCCAAGGGGTGACCATCAATTAGACAGTCTGGATGGACAACATATGTCCCAATTGGGAAGCTAAGAGCTAACATTAACTTTTTTACTTGATTGTATGAGACACCCTGATTATCTAGGAGACTAGGACTCACCCATTTTTTAAGTTGGTTTTAAGCATGGTTTGTATTTTTAACTTAATGTACTATCAGTAATACTTTTAGCAATCTCAATGACTCCCAATTAAAAGAGATGTAACGCGATTGGGGTTCCTCTAACCTTTATAAAGTCTTGAACTGAAATACTTGATGCAGATAGATATATGGGGAGTTCGTCCATTTAGTATCTTTCAACAAGCATACCGTGTGACATACACTCCCGCATTTATTGTAGGCAAAGAAGTAATATGTTCATCATACCCTCTTCCATTGCTCTAGGTTGTTGCAGTATAGTAATATCCTTATCAGCCTCGTACAACTTATTCTCTCTATATTGACCATTTCTTGTGAGACCATGTTCTTGCTATTTCCACCGTCAATGATAACTTTGTAGATTTTTCCACCGTAGTGCACAGAGTTGAAATGCATTGGTATCCAATCAATCATGTTCATTGATCGAACGGGGGACAATCAGTGCCTTCCCCACAAGTAAGCAATCGTCATCATTTGCTTCAATCATTTCTTATTTCTTATCAACTCTATTTCCATATCTATTTGCTTAAGTTATAGATAAAGTAACTACTCATATCCAAGATGAGGTCCCCTTAGTGTATGTTGTTTGCACACAACATAGTATTAGTTGACAAGCTAGGGATAAGGGAAATGCAAAACTAGACCTCTGGAGGAATGCTTTGGAAGCTAAAGGTTTTAAAATAAGTTGAAAATGGACAGAGTATATGGAATGTAGTTTTAGTAAGGATACACATAGAGATGATCTGCCAATTAAAATTGACAACCAGAAGATACCTCGAAGTGACCAATTTCGTTACTTTGGTTCTATTATTCATAAGGAAGGAGAGATTGAGGAGGATGTTGTCCATAAAATTAGAGCGGGGTGGCTAAAGTGGAGATGTGCTACCGGAGTGCTATGTTATCAACGTGTGTCAATCAGACTAAAAGGACAATTCTATAAGATGGCAATAACACTGGCGATGCTTTATGGAGTAGAATGTTGGGCAATTAAGAAACAATATGTTCACAAAATGAGTATAACCGAGATGAGGATGTTGAGATGGATGTGTGGTAAGACAAGGAAAGACAAAATTAGAAGTGAACGCATTCGTGAAAATATAAGAGTAACCCCCAATAAGTAACAAAATGAGGGAAAGTCGATTGAGATGGTTTGGTTATGTACAATGAAGACTAATGACAGCACCAGTGAGGATGAATGTGCAAGTCGAAGGGCCTAAAAGGGTGAGGGGAAGGCCAAAATGGACGTGGAGTGAGGTTTTTAGAAGAGAGTTCAAGAAACTTGCCTTAACGGAAGAGATGGCTTTAGACATGATTGAATGGAGAAACAAGATTCGTGCAGCCGACCTATAACGTTGGAAAAAGGCTTATGATGATGAGGATTTCATTGTATCGGATTCCTCATTCTCAACTTCAGTAGCTTTTTCTTCTCCAACCTAAACGATTGGGGCCTCAAGTAGGCACGTCGACCACTCATAATAGCAATTTCTTGGTTCTCCGCAGCTAAAACAACCAATAGTGTTTACCTTAACCTGCTTCCCATGAACTTGGTCGTTCAAAGTTCGTTGATGCTGGAAAACAGTTTGACTCCCTTCATCTTGGGACCTGCTTCCAACTGATGATCGCCCCTTCACTAAAGATGTTTGCCCGAGACTATAAAGATGTAAATTCTCTTGTGCCTTTAGAGCTCTCTGATAGGCATAATCAGCATCCGGCATTTGACGTAATGAAAGTTCGCCTTGAATTGGAGGTTTCAACCCATTCAAATATTTGGCAACCTTCTGGGCTTGAGTTTCATTCAGCTCGTTCCAGGTAGTCAACTAAATGAGTTATTCCATATATTCCTGGACACTTCTCTCCCTTTGTCGTAGGTTTTGAAGTATTTGGAACAAGTTTTGGGTGTAATCTTGTGGTAAGAACTTCCCATGTTGCTTGACCTTCATTGTCTCCCAACTGCTAATGGGTTCTTTTACTTTCAATCGTCTATTTATTTGAATCTTGTCCCACCAAATTGTTGCATGTCCTTTCAGATGTTTGGTGGCAAACTTGACCTTTTTTCTATCTGGCATCTCTCTCCAATTGATGAATTTTTCTACTGTTTAACCAATTTCAGGATTAAGTCATCAATGGAATTCAGGTACATCAACCTTGATGCCTCCATCAGTGCATGCATTTAAGGCTTGAACGATTCTCTCTTCCCATCTTGACTCGTCTATCTCGCTACAATCTACAATTTACAATCTTATAAAAATGACCAACTTACCCCCTTTTTAATAAAACCCAAAAATACAGCTACCCAAATATGTTAACCCCCAAACAGATCCCTCTTATCTTGCCTAGTAGTTTTGTTTTGTCATGTATTTTCAGAAGACATGCAAGGGAATGGGATATCCTGATATTTTCTCCCAAAATCTTGATATATTTTGAGATTTGGAATAATTAAAATGGACACTGTTTCTTGAAGTTCTTTTCTTGCAAGAAATTGATTTTTAGTTTTTCCCAAGAAATTTTGTGGTAATATTGAGACTTATATTTACACCTTTGTCAGTACCTTCTCCTAATAGGCCAATTAGCTTTAATGATCCAAATAAAAAAGCTAGTGTTCAATGCTTGGGAAAGAAGTGTGGTGAGGCATACCACCACCAATACTGTTGTGTATGCTCATCCATCAGGGCTGTCCAATCTTTCGGACACCTTGTGGATGGGACATAGCCCAAACAATGCACTGTCAACCATCTATCTGCTTATTTTTGTTGACCATGCCAGAGAATAAGGCAGATCAGGCAGTTTGGATTATTCATCAGTGCAATTTGTTGGCTCGTAGAACATCTATGAGGTATATTTGCTTGGATGGTCTGGTTTGGTGGGTAATGACTGATTGACAGAACAGATGTGGGGCACCACTCTATATACTCTATGTAGAGAATTTACATGTAGCTTTTGCTGGTATTTCCGTATCTGATTCAGATACATTGCACCCAGGTTAGGTTCTTACACAAGTATCTATCTCAAGCTATTATTAACTAGAAGCTTGGTCATTTGGCAGTCATATATATAAGCATTATTTATTATTTCTTGTCTCATTGTTCAAAATATATATTAAATTTTAACCCTGTCAAAATTTGTGTTGGACAGTCTCAATCTTTATGTTCTCGACATTTGAGCATTCTGTGGACCTTTTGTATCGTAATATTATTCAAAGAAGAAAGGAGGATTGCTCAAGAGCTCAACAGCTTGCGGTGACATGTGCAGCTGGCTATGCAGCTGGAGCTGTTGGTACCTTTGTTTCTAATCCTGCAGACAATATTGTTTCCTCTCTATATAACAAAAAGGCTGCTACAGTGCTGCAGGTACTGTCTGTCAGTGCCATTTAATCATTTCTCTTGTTCACTTGAAACCAAAAAGATTAGTTGTGTGATCTTCAATATTTGCCCTTTTACATGTGCAGGCTGTGAAGAACATTGGGCTTGTTAATTTGTTCACTAGAAGTCTTCCTATTCGGATTGTGCTTGTAGGGCCTGTTATAACTTTACAATGGTTATTCTACGACAGCATTAAGGTGTTAACTGGACTGTAAGTGCATCTCTCTGGACATCTTTGAGAACACAGTTTGTAGTTTTTCGATATACTCCTTTTTTTCTTTCTTTTTTGCATTTTATCATGTCACCATATCACCTAAGATATCCTGTACAATACATCTCATTGCCCCCAGATGTTAGATGATATATCATAAGGTTTTTTAACTTTTTGGTTGGGGATGCTTGTGTTATTTTGTGACATAATAATATGTATTATTCTGTAAGGTACTTATATCCTACCTAGCAATGTCATTATCTTGTACGATTTGGTACTGCATTGCATAATATCAGTTTTTCAACTCTGGGGATGCTGTATCCCTGGAGGCAAGGATAATTTGTTTAGCCATTCAAAACTTCAATAATGCGTGTGCTTGATCACAAGCTTGTTTTCGCCTCATTGTGTATCATAGCATTACGTTGTTGGCACATTGGAAACACATGTAGAGGTGGGGAAGGGGTGGAGTTGATTTTCTAATGGATCGGGACATTTTAGAAATAAAATAACGGTTTTACAAATAAGATAATGGGGGTCGCATATTTTACAATTTTATGAGGGGGGAACATATAGAGGATAAGTGGCATAAATAAGGATTGCAGAGTCAAATGCAGTTGGTGTTAATTTTAGAATAAAAAGTATTTAGTAGATTTGCATACCACAATTGAATTGGCACGGGCGACTTTTGGAAAACAAATGGGTATGAAAATGGCTGCAAGCCATTTGGGATTAATTGATGCATACAATATAGAAAGTGAAGTTTGTCAGTTCTCATAATCCTAAAGTGAATTACTTCGTAATTTTTCAGGCCAACAAGTGGAAGTCTCAACGGTCATCTGGAAAAAGCAAATATAACAACATAAGTTCATGCAGAAGTGATCTACAGTTCATCCATGTTAGTCTTGATTATTGCAGGAAATCATCACCCAAATGACAGACATCTCCTGGCTTCTCCAACATGGTAAAACTCAATTGCTAGTCAAGTCCGTGAATATTAATATAATGGTAAAAATATTTCTGCTCTGCCATTATTTTTCGGGTTGCGTTACATGGTTTGTAAATACCCAGTTTTCGTTCAGATTCATGGACATGGCCAGTATCTGCCTTTCAAGGGTATAATTCGTTTTTTACACGCGGGTGATGCTTTTCCACCATAACCGACCATGTATAGTGAAATTGTTTCTATATTAAAGACAGTATGCTCGTTTTGTATACTGTATATATATATATATATATATATATATATGTAATTCTGTTAATATTAGTAGCCATCGTTATTAAGCCAAATCTGTATTTAGCTATTTTATGCATGACCGTTCTGTATTTTCGGAATACTGGGGTTGTTTGGTTACAGGTTTTAAGCTGTGTGGTGCAGATTTAAATGGGTATAAAAATTTTCAGTTGTTCTACCAACTCGACTTTAGTGAGTGTGGATAATGTCTGATTACAGTTTCCGCCTCCACTTGATAGCTCCCAACAATGAATTACTGTCATGAACTACTTGATCGGTAAATCATAACCATCAAATTTATAGACCTTTTCCTAAGGTACTACAAGTAGAACTTTGTTGGCCCACGTCCGTCGTCAAAGTTGTTGACCGACCACAATATGTGCCGCGTGGCATATTCTTAGAGATTTCTGACCGTATGTATGTTTGGCCCAACCCTAGATGGACATACAAACCAAAAAATTAGCCTGATTAGTGATTTCTAAGTGTTGGATTGGAGTCGTTTTCATGAGTTGATTTGGGGTACAAAGGTTTGAAATCACTAATCAGACTGTAGGTCCACCTAGGGATTGGCCAAACATTCATACGGTCAGCATCCTCTAAGAGTGTGCCATGTGGCTCATATTGTGGTCAGTCAACAACTTTGCTAACGGATACCGGTCAGCAAAGTTCTACTCAGGGTACAACCATTAAAAAAAAGAGAATTTTTGACATACCCCCCATGTTTTGGTAGAACATAGACATACCCACCCCCCCCCCCCCCCCCCCCCCGGCTCATATTGTGGTCAGTCAACAACTTTGCTAACGGATACCGGTCAGCAAAGTTCTACTCAGGGTACAACCATTAAAAAAAAGAGAATTTTTGACATACCCCCCATGTTTTGGTAGAACATAGACATACCCACCCCCCCCCCCCCCCCCCCCCCGACGTGATGACAACCCTATCCAGATCAAAGCTCTCATTTTCCTTTTCTTTTGTTTGCACGAAGCTGCTAGTGAAAAACACTTCTTCAGAGTTTGAGACGAAGAACAAGGCAGTACAATGGATAAAAATCACAGCAGGATTTCTTAAAAAAAACCTCAAAACGCCATAGATTTCTCTCTCCCAGGTTTTCCAAGAAAAAAAACCCTCAAACACCATGGATTTCTCTCTCAGTAAGGACGCCATGGCATCCAAATCATGCGGAAAGATTGCATTTATATTCAACAAGCTCATGCTTAAGGTTTCCATTGATTTGTTGCTAATTTCTAGGGTTGCTGCATATGCTTTTCCAAGTTTCTGATTTTCTGTTTTTGCAACATTCATCCACCACCAAGGTTGCCTCTATTCTACTCATCGTTGCTGCTCACAACCTCAAACGACCGTCGTTGTTCGGACATGCCCACCGGTGCTCAACTCTCATTCCGGGTCAGTTGATTATCCGACGGTATGCAACATCTTTTTCACAAACCCTCATTGCTGCTGTTAGTGCAAGCCGTATAGATTCAACATCCGCCGGAGACCCGACCTGATTCCATTTTTGGTTGTAGATAGCCCCTGTTGTTGTTGACGTTTTCACTCCTTAATGGAAAGAAATCAGCAACTACCGTCGAATCTAGATCTCCACTACGGTCTTTATTGGCAAGAAGCAATTGGAACATTTGTCTTTTCAAAGATTATTTGAGTGTCAAAAATGGTGAAAAAGATGGGAGGGTTTCTGCAAATAAACCATCGTACCTATTAAAAAAATTTGAAGGAATGGGTAGTTTGGTCTTTTCAGAAGAAAATAGTTAGTCATGACAAGTCAACAACGGTCATAGACGGAGGACTCTATGGGGGGGTTATGTCAGTTTTTTCAAATTATAGGGGCTATGTCAATTTTCGACCAAAACATGGGGGGTATGTCAAAAATTCCTTAAAAAAAAACAGTTTATTTTCTGTTAATTACGTTTGGCTAGGATGAATGTAGGGCCCACCGATATATGGGAAGTTGGGCAACATTTTTTGGTGTGAGAGCTTGTAGGCTGCGTGAACATATGGATGAGTTCCAACCCTAGTTAGTAAATTTGCGTTTAATACGTGATTTTTTTTGTCTTTTTAAGAAGCGTTTAATATGGCTGTATAAAATAAAAAAATCGTGAACTTTAATAGTAAACGAATAAAACGCATATTATTTGCGTTTAACACACAAATTTTGTATTTTTTTAAAATAAAAATGTATTAAACTGCCAAATAAAATGAAAAAATAGGTAAAATTCAGGTTTTTTTTAGGCTAAATGAATATAACACTTCAACAATCCAAATTTTTGGCAAGATTTTTATATCATGAAACCGAATTAAACTCGGAACTTTTCCCTTCCGAATCTTTGTCCTATGCCGAATTGCTAACTATGGTTCCAACCCCATGAAGCCTATGACAAAGAAGAGATGAAATAAAATGGCTAGAAATCAACAATTAGGTAGGATTTTGGGTGGGCCCTAAAAAGTGCGTCACGTCACGTTTGGAGGGTCCTGCCAACTTTATATGGGATGGGATATTGGCACCCACCGCAAGTATCTCTCTCTCTCTCTCTCGACCTTGGGCTACCGAGGTTGAGAGAGAAAGAGAGGGAGAGAGTGTTAAGACCCAAACTAATACACCAAAAGCACCTAGGTGATAGAGGTGCGGAAACTTAAGTCTTAACCTTTAAGATTGTAACATTCCACCACGCTTCCAAGACTAATATCCATGATGGCCCACTCTGACGTGGCTTTCACTCTAGTTGTCGCGACCCGAACCTAGGACCCATGACCCGACCAGAAGAGTATGGATCGAACTTAGTATCCGAGGCTAAGGCACGCGGTGTGGATTAAAATAATATTAATGAAATAGTGAGCATGTATTTAAGTCAATACACCAATCAAAATGAATCAATCTCATAATGATAATTTTCATAAAAGTAAATCTGAAACTTATTTCCGATTACATTTCAAGTGTCAAATAACAACCTACTGGGAATAACTAGAAATTCAAATGACTGAAAATAAGCCTGAACATCTTCTCTAAGAAAATAATAAACATATTAATATCCTCTGGCCTCTATCACTGAGCCGCCGGTCCATCCGGTATATCTGCAAAAATGTTATGATAGGTTGAGTTATCAACAACTCAGTAAGTTTCGCTCCACCACCCATACTTCTATGGGGATGAGAGGTTAAACATGATAAAATCCATACAATGATCAAAGTGTGCATCAATAATATCGGTAATCAAATAATCGGACTCATTGGATAAATCCAAAACCCTAATGAGTCAAAATATAACTGAGAATGCAATGAGTGGCTAAACACGTAGCTTTCTTATGGGCGGGTCATGCCGTTAATTCCACCACAAGGATCCAGGGATGTTTCAGGTCTTTCACCATTGGGAGCAGAATGTCCCCGTTGCTCTCGGAATTCGAGAGAGCATCCAAGGGGTCAAGATCTCAACCGATCAAATCGAACCCAACCAATTAATAAATAATAAAATCAATACCGTGAGCCTCAATGCATCTCTAATAATAATAATTAATAATCCAGAATAATATCCAAAACAACCGTGTCTCAATACATGCAAATAAATCAACGGAATACATAAAAATCGACATACATGCTTTTCAACATAAACTGAAATAAAATTTTCTATTTTTAACACATGCAATTAATAATATAATAATTTTAAAACACAACCATAAAAGTAAGAGATCGGGAACAGAATCCTACCTTAGTTCGCTATCCGTTTAACCGTAATTATTTCTTTTCTCTCCTTCGCGTAGATCCGATGTCGTGACTATCAAGTCTTCAAATTTTTATGATCTTGAGGTTAGATGAAATTCAAGAGTAGTTGCGTAAAAAAAATATGTTCTTAGGTTTGAATGTAATGGGCCAATGTTTTAGGACTTCTATCTATGTTACTAGGTTAAATGGGCTATGGGCTTAATGAGCCGATTAATATAATTATGGGCTGGACCTTCGTAACACAGGTTCATCAAGGAGTAGGCCAAATGTTTATGGAAATTAATTCTCGGAAGAGTGTGCCACGATGCATCTTATGGGGGTGGCGAGTTAAACTCTATTGCTAACACACGTAGGGTAGGTTCGGGCGGTGGAAAAAAAGTGGGTTCTAGTAGCATAGCCAAAGGATGGTAGTGTCGATGGTGAGTAAAAGCCATGGTTGTAAGGACTTGCACAGTATTACGAGACATATGCCAAGATAGAAAGGAGAAAAACAGATCCACAACAATGGTGATCCACAACAAATAACGATCCCATGGTTATCTCCAAGAATACAATAATATAACAAGAATAAAAACATAACTAAATGAAATAATTCTAACCTGGTCAATAAGAAAGATGCTGGCAGAAGATGGAGATAATGGAGTTGGGCCTCACCGTGGAGATCCTCCCTTGGCTACACGATTGAAAATATTTTGGGCAGTAGCAACCAAGCCTACACGTGGAGGATAGGACCAAGAAGGATAGTTATATTTTCCTAAGCAAAGTTAAAGTTAACCTATAGTTATATGTATATTTGTAACTATTATTATTTTAGTTGTTATTACTAGATATCTTATAATATAATGTTTTACTTTATAAATTCATTAATAATGTATCTTAGCACTATACAATTATATGTATTTGTAATACATATACAAGTTCTTTAATAATTATAAAGCATATGTTAAGAATCATTTTTTTTTTAAATATGTTTGCTAATTACATTCAAGCATTGTATTATATGCGTGGGATACATAACAATAAAATTTTCATGGGTCACACTAAACTTATGCGGGCCAGGCCCGCATGTAATGGTCCTAAAAATCATGAAAAATCATTTTTCTCAAATTTGGCTGAAACTTTTCGCAGGTGTTCTAATAGTTAGTTTATGTTGTTTGATGAAGGAAAATGTGAAAAAAAAATCCTATAAAGAAAGAAATTGACAAAAAGTCCTTTTACGATTTTCGGGGTTTTACACTAGTACCCCTATTTTCTCACTTTTTTGTGAGCAAGCCCCCCTGACATTTTTTCCAATACCCCTATTTTCTCTTTTTTGAGCGAGCCCCCAAGTAGCCCTTTCCTTAGGCCGCCCCTCTAATGACTTGAATCCATGATGTGGGGTTGGCTCTAATACCAAATGTTAAGACCCAAACTAATACACCAAAAGCACCTAGGTGATAAAGGTGCGTGGAGTTGAGTTGTGGAGTTGACCGGCGGTGGTTCCTCCTCCTCCTCTTCTTTTCTCCTCCTCCTCCAGTGCTTGCAAGTTGTTGTTTTTTTGTTTTGTGGGGTGGGTGTCAAGAATGTCTTGGGTGTAAAGAGTTGGGGAGGATTTTTAGGTGGGTTTAGTGAGAAAGTGGGTCTACTGAGTGAAAAGGCGGGTGCCAATATCCCGTCCCCTTTATATAAACGAACTCTCTTTGGATTCTTCTCCTTCCCTCCCTTTTTGTTTCTTCTTTTTTTTTTCCCCACAAAAACCAACACAAATGAAATGAGAGCTCAAGTGCTCGACTGCTACAAATCTTTTCTTATCTTGAATGGTTTTCAAGCTCTCATGGCCGCGCTGGAAATCCGTCTCGTCTATCTCCCAGAAACTCGTTCGTTACATTTCCTACCAAGAAAATCTCGTAAAAAAAACCATGAATTCTCTCTACCTCGACTTTTCCACAGAGAAGTCCTACATGGATTTCTCCCGGAAATTCTCTGAAGCCATGAAAGCCTGCGCAGATCTTGGATCAATATCCGATGCTCGAAAGCTTCACGCTCACTTGATCTCCACAGGTTTCGAGTCTTCAGTTTTCCTTCAGAATCATCTCCTGAACATGTACTCGAATTGTGGCTCAATTGACGACGCTACCCGGGGTTTTAATGAAATTAAGAATCCCAATGTTTTTAGCTGGAACACGATGATAAGTGGGCTAAGGGATTCAGGCCAGTTGATGGAAGCAAGACGTATGTTTGAAGAAATGCCTGACAGAGACTCTGTTTCTTGGAATTCAATGATGTCGGGTTATTTTCAAAATGGGCAATACAAAGAAACTTTAATGGTTTTTGTTTCGATGATTCGAGAATCTAGCTGTGACCCGGATCCATTTTCTTTCTCCTGTGTGATGAAGGCTTGTGGCAGCCTTCAATTGCTTGAACTGGGTTTCCAATTGCACGGTCTCGCAAAGAAATTTGATTTCGGAAGAGACCCATCTGTTGAAAATTCTATTCTCGATATGTATATTAAATGTGGGGCAATGAGTTTTGCTGACCAAGTTTTTCACCAGATTCCAAATCCGAGTCTGTTTTGTTGGAATAGCATGATTTTTGGTTATTCAAAATCATATGGAGTAGGACATGCACTTGATATGTTCAATCAGATGCCTGAACGAGACACTGTTTCATGGAACACGACGATTTCAATCTTGTCACAACATGGGTTTGGGGCCCAAACTCTTTCTATGTTTATTGAGATGTGGAATCAAGGTTTCAGACCAAATTCCATGACGTATGCTAGTGTTCTTAGTGCATGTGCAAGCATTCTTAATCTGGAATGGGGTAAGCATCTACATGCTCGGATCATTAGAGCCAAATCAAGTCTTGATGTTTTTGTGGGTAGTGGTTTGATCGATATGTATGCAAAATGTGGACATTTGAAAGCTGCGAAGCGGGTGTTCAATAACTTACCTGAACATAATGCAGTCTCGTGGACTTCTTTAATTGGGGGGCTTGCACACTTTGGGTGTGAAGATGAAGCTTTGATGTTATTTAATCAAATGAGAAAGGTGCCAGTAGCCTCAGATCAGTTAACAATTGCTACTATTCTAGGAGCTTGTTCGAGTAAAAAGGATCTTTGTGTTGGGACCCAACTCCATGCTTATACAATTAAGGTCGGCCTTGAGTCCGCAGTTCCTGTATCCAATGCTCTTGTTACAATGTATGCAAAGTGCAGAAGTATTCAGATAGCGAACCATGTGTTTCAGTTGATGCCCATAAGAGACATAATATCATGGACGGCAATGATCACTGCGTTCTCTCAGATTGGTGATGTTGAAAATGCCCGTGCATACTTCAACAAGATGCCAGATCGGAATGTCATAACTTGGAACTCGATGTTAGCTGCATACATACAACATGGGTATTGGGAAGAAGGTATCAAACTGTATACGGTGATGGTAAAGGAAGAAGGTGTGAAACCAGATTGGATAACTTTCGCAACTCTGTTCGGTGCCTGCGCGGATTCGGCAGCTTTGCGACTTGGCAACCAAATTATTGCCCAAACTGCAAAGATCGGACTCAATTCTAATGTGTCAGTTTCAAATGGTATTGTTACTATGTATTCAAAGTGTGGCCGGATTGAGGAGGCCCGGGAGGTTTTTGATTTAATAATTGATAAGGATTTGGTTTCCTGGAATGCAATGATTACAGGTTATGCTCAAAATGGTCAAGGAAAGAAAGCAGTTCAGATATTTGAGAACATGCTGAAATCAGGCACCATCCCAGATCATATAAGCTACATTGCTGTTTTATCAGGTTGTAGCCATTCAGGACTCCTATTGGAAGGAAAATACTACTTTGATGCCATGAGGAATGATCATGGTATCTCTCCGAGTTCTGAGCACTTCTCTTGTATGGTGGATCTTTTTGGGCGTGCTGGCTTGCTTGAAGAGGCCAAGAAAATGATCGATGGAATGCCCACTCAACCGAGTGCTGGTGTTTGGGGAGCTTTGCTCAGTGCCTGTCGTCTCCACGGCAATACGAAATTAGCAGAATGTGCTGCGAAGCATTTGTTGGAATTGGATCCAGAAGATTCTGGAAGTTATGTCCTACTAGCCAACACATATGCAGACACGGGCAAATTGGATGGTGTTGCAGAGGTGAGGAAACTGATGAGAGAGAGAGGAATCCGGAAGAACCCCGGCTGTAGCTGGATTGAAGTTGGGAACAGGGTACATGTGTTTACAGTAGATGACACAAACCACCCACAAATCATTGATATTCATAGAATGATGGAGGAGGTTATTAAGAAGATCGAAGATACGTGCAATTATGTGAACAAGAATGGTTCTCGTGGATCTCAGGGCTACCACAGTGAGAAGCTTGCAGTGGCTTTCGGGTTGATCAGCTTGCCTTCTTGGATGCCAATCCATGTTATGAAGAACCTTAGGGTCTGCAATGATTGTCACACTGTGATAAAATTGATATCCCTTGTTACTGCAAGGGAGTTGATAGTGCGGGATGCAAACCGTTTCCATCATTTCAGAAAAGGATCTTGCTCGTGTGGGGATTACTGGTAATCCAATGTTTGATCTGAGTCCCTTGAACTGAAAGGATAATTTTAGTCTTATAGGATTACGGAACTGCATTCAGAATTTCCTGTCATTTAACTAAATCTTTGTAAAATGTAAAAGAAAACAAAATGAAAAATAAATTTTGTATGGAAAATTTTAAAACTGAATCAAACTTAAGAGTGTAAAGTTTCTTTCGTTTATATCCAGTTCCAACCAATCAATTGACCAGACATGCTGACCCCAAAATAGTTTGGATAAGGTACTGTTGGCAATTATAATGAAGGACCAACCAGATAAATGACAAAATGATATCACCTCTTGGATAGTAGTTATGCCATAACTGAGCATCGGCTCGATAGGATGATCCTAACCATCCATCAAATGGATCATCCTCCCCCACCTTATTTTTTCAAGACTGTTGCATCAATGATCCAGAGAATAAAATGACCCCATATCCAATGGTTAGGATTAGGGTGACTTTGGGGTTAGATTTCCCAGGTGGTGCCCACAATTTGATTGTTCCTTCCACCCTGCATGTAATCTACAAAGAAGTATATGTGTGAGTGGATTCCTCTTTGCAGTTTAGCATTTCAGTTGAACTACCACTGACAGTATAACTGTTGCTGAGGTACCTGGTTCACTTTCGGTGGTGGCTAGACCTCCATTTCCAACCAATCCTCAGGTGGAACAGCAAAGCCCAAGAGGCGGTTGGGGTCATTCCCACCAACAGTACCCGTCGTCTCAACAATTGGAGAAATGTCAAAGGGGGCATCTTCCTCTGCCATCTCAGCCTGAACCCTTAGAGCTTCGACTGCCATTGCCTCAATCTTTTGCATCGAGAATGCTAGAATCTTGTCCACCATATCACTGGGTCCTCGCTTACATTCCAACCCCCCAACCAGCCCACACGCGTTGAAATCCTCTCCTTCCTGCCTGTACTCATCGAGTTGCCATGGTTTTTACTGCAGTGATGATACGAGCAGCGCTTGAACTAGTCCCTTCTTTGTTCCACCCCTGGAGAATTGCAGAAGCAATTCCTTCAAAATCTACCTGTTCTGCAGTTTTGCCAATCAAATTGTCTATGGGCACCAAAGATAAGATTTCCAAAGCTGAGTTCTTCAATTCTAATGGCTGCCATTCTCTGAAAGACCTCGAAGCCACTCTTGGATTTCTGTGATGGAAGAATCAATAGTTTTGAGATCTGCATTGCAACTTGCAAGTTTCGGTGTTTCTTTTCTTAAGACCACGTCATTAAAAGGATTTATGGCAGCTAAGTAGCCCCAGTCCCTTTGTTTGGACCACACTTTCTTAATAACACATCATTAAAAGGATTTATGGCAGTTTAGGAGCCCCCCTCCCTTTGTTTGGACCACACAACCCAAGCCCTTTCCAAGATCTGGCAGATAAACCATTTTTTTTGTAAGAATAGAATGTATTAAAGGGCCAAAGCCAGAGAAAGAAAACAAGATCTATCAAAGAGGTCGAGATGAACTACTAAGGACAAGACCCAACAAGGCAACCGACGAACCGAAAAACAAAGCAACAAACACCACTAACAGCCCTCTCTACAACATAAAAGCTCCCGACGGAAAACAATGTCCTCGAAGAAGTTACGACAGTTCAGAAAGATCCTGGACCATAGCCTTTGATGTTGAGAATGATGTTGAACAGTCGTTCCTCCTTCCCTTCGAAGCATCTGTTATTTCTCTCCTTCCACAGACCCCAACAACACGTCGCAAAGGGAAGCATATGCCATATAGCACATGCCCTCTGTGGGAAAAGGCGTACATGTGCCACCCCAAGATCTGTTGCATCAACGAACCAGACATCACCCAAGAAATCTCAAATTCCACAAAGAGTGTCTCCCAAACTGTTGCCACTATCTCACAATGCAAAAGAAGGTGGTTAATTGATTCTCCAATGTGCTTGCACATCGAGCAGAAGTCAACAATGATGATCTTCCTAGCTATAAGTGGTCCACTGTCGAAATCTTTTCCAAAGATATTGTCCACATAAAGAATGCTACCTTCGAAAGTAGCTTGGATGTCCAAACAAACAATGCTGGATAACAAACTGAAGAAAGCCTAAGGAGAGCCTTATAGAAAGAACGCACTGAGAACCTCCCATCCTTAGTCCATGTCCAAATATGCTCATCAGGGAGGAATATCCAGTCGATCAAGTTTGAACTCGTTACCTTCTTCCTCAAGCATCTGAAGAAATTCCCTTGTTACCATTTCTTCATCTGCATCAATTTTTTGTGATTCAGTTTCTTCATCTGATTTAACAGCAATTCTATCTCCCATCATAGATTCAAGAGCTTTGATCTGCTGAGCAATTGAATCGAGCTCTGTTAATCTTGTCAAATGAACTTGATCATGCACGATATCCTTAACAACCTCGCTTGAAACTGACCTTTCGCCCACTGCTTCTTCGGATTCCCTTTCTTCCGCATCAGTTTTTTCTTGGACCTCAACACCTTTATCCACAACTTCGAATTCCAGAAGATCGAGGTCTTCCATCTTTGACTCCAGTCCCTCAGACTTCCGAACAGATGGCAAAGTCGAATGTACCAGAGCTAGCTCATCAAGATTCAAGTCGTCGATTTCTTGAAAATCCTCTGTTGCCCCTGCCTTAGGTGTCAAGGCTTCCATTCTGCTTGACATCCTAGGACTGAGAACACTGAAGGAAGATTTTGATTGTCTGCAAGCGAAAGAAGCGGAGGAATCCCTACCTCTACCTGGTTTTAATCGCGCAGCCTGATTATAAATCCCTAACCCTCCATCTTTCTCCATGATCTGAAACCCTATTTTCAGAACTAGTTCTCCTCCTTCCGCCTTTCCCGATAGATCAAAACTCGTATCCCATTGCCGAATCCGTGTCCCTTCGAAGTTCTTCTCTATGGATTCCTGAACCAGGAGACTCAAATCCACGGAACTCCTTCCAAAATCAATCTCTTCAGTGTCAACAGCAAACACATAAATCAAGAATGGGCGTGGCTCAAATTTCAGCTGCTTTCCACTCCCACTACTGCAGTAGACATGACACTTGACAAACAAAGTCTCTTCGAAGTCCGCTGCTCCCTGCAAAACCCGAGTGGGCATTGTCTGCACGGCTCCATCTTTAGTCTCCTTCTTCCTAACACAAACAGAAAGACGAAGCCCGTTCATAGACGCTGGAAGACCTTGGACACAGACAACTTCAACAGAGAACAAACAGCTTAACCTCTGCATTCCAATATGCGAAAGCGCTCGAATCGGCTTCCAATTCCAAATTCCTTTCTTCTCCCCTGAACCCACCTTATCATCCATCGTCTTGATCTCTTTCTGACCCGAAACCTTAGCTCGGTCTTTCTGTTCAATTTTGTCATTGAGCTTAGGCCGAGAGTTCCAAGGGGACAAGGACATGCGCCTAGACCAGGTTCTCTCAGGTTTCTCCTCATTTTTAGCAGTAGCTATTAGATCAGTGGAGGAGATTGGAGGAATGGAAGCTCGAGGGAGAACAAGGGAGGCAATTCTTCTAGTAGTGGAGGTGTGGGATTGGTAGAATGATTGGCTTAGCGTTTCCAATTCTTCCAAGATCTGACCATTGGAATTCCTCCTCCCTGAGCATTCGGCCGCCATTGGTGAAGAAAATCAAGAATTAAAAAATTTATGCTGCAACAGCTGGTTCTGATGAAGTTGAAATTGTTGCAGAGAGATATGGAAGTGGAGGAGGAGGTGATAAGGGTTTGAAGGGTTGAGGGGTTGGAGTCTTTTGAGGTAGAGAAACTGCCATGGATAAGAGGAACGTTGTCATCTATCTCTCTCTCTCTGTCTCCATGTTTTGGCGCGGAACGAGTACTAAAATTTTCTCCCCGCGTTGTTCCTACTGAGGTCTTGCTAATTTGCGCCTGGGTGTGGGATACATCTAGGAGTTGGTTGTAAGGCCGGTTCATGCCTTTTGCGACCTAAATGAAACCGATATTTCAAATTAGTCCACTAAGATCCTAGAGAGTTGAAATCATGGTTTTAAAAACGGCCGTTTAAACGGTAACGCCCCAAGCTGGTTTCCGTTAAAACCGTTTAAACATATTTTTAACGTTTTCGAATTTAACGGACGTTTTTTTGTTTAAACGGCCGTTAAAATCGTTTAAACAACCGTTAAAATTTAAAAAAATGGCTGTTAAATCCATTTAATTCCGTTAAATTTCCCTTAAATTCTATTTTTTTTAATTTTTAAATTTCAAAATTTGAACTTGCCATTTTTTCTGTTAAATTCCGTTTTTATTTTTATTTTTGCCCCTGGTCGTTTTAATGGCCGTTTAAACGGTAACGCCCCCAGTCCTTTTAACCGTTAAAACAGCCTCCTTTAAACCTTGGTTGAAAGGACGGTCTGACTCTGTACAAGGTTTATTGGGTGCTGGATCTCATGGTTAGCTCTGCACGGTCTCATCTAATCAAGTACAAAATGCATGTTTGGATGTGTGGTTTAGGTCTAGTTGGTCTGACCCATAGTTAGCAAATCATGAACCCGCAAAATTTTGCCCATTTGAAAATGTGAGTTTAAAACGATTTGGGTTCAAAATAACGGAGTCAAAAAAAGCCGTCAAAAAAGACGAGAACTTCAAAAAGATTGATAAGTGAAGACTTCGGGTTTTAATACTTTTTTAGTCCAAAAGTGCGCACTCAAAAAACGTATGCCTATATGTGTATATGCTCATAATGTATATAAATTAGGTAGTAATATAAGTATAATAGAACCGAAACTAAATGATATTTCTTTTAAATCTAAATAATATAAGCAACAGTAAAAATTTCTAAAAATATTTCTCAATCATCAAGGTCTCCAAATGCGTAGGAACCTGTTAAGCATTTCTAAAAGTAATTTTTTTAAACAAGAATGATTTTTATTCATGAAATTTTTTGAAAATTTTAAAATTTCGGGGTTGTTTCATATTATTGAATATTTCGTGTATTTTTTTTTTTTTTTTCGAAAGTAAGGTTTTAAATGGAGATTTGCTAACTATGGTTAGGACCGCCCTATGATCAAGAATATTTTTTATACCAAAGAAGGTTTAAAGGAGACCGTTTTAAAGGTTAAACGGACTGGGGGCGTTATCGTTTAAACGGATTGAAACGGACGGGCAAAAATGGAAAAAACGGAATTAAACGGATTTTAACGATTTCAACGGAAAAAAAAAAACAGAAAAAATGAGGCTGAAATGCAAATTTGAAAATTTAAAAAAAAATAGAATTTAACGGATTTTAACGGAATTAAACAGATTTAACGGCCGTTTTTTCACCAAAAAAAATATCCAGAATTTAATGGCTGTTTAAACGATTTTAACGGCCGTTAAAACAAAAAATTGGCCGTTAAATTCAAAAATGTTAAAACGTGTTTAAACGGTTTTAACAGAAACTGGCTTGGGGCGTTACCGTTTAAGCGGCCATTTTTAAAACCATGATACCAAATATTGTTTCATAAGTTTTATACATCTTCCCCATAGTGCCACGTGGCACACTCTTTCAGGCCCACTGACTCATGAATGTTTGGCTTCTTGAATCACAAAGAGGGGGCCAAAGATCACTAATTAGGCTGATCTTTTGGGTATTTCCATCAAGGGTGGGCCAAAGATTCATAGTGTCGGTGGGCCCGAAAGCATGTGCTACATTTCATTTTGAGGGAAGGATGTATCAAACTTTAGAAACGGACCGTCCGTATCAAAGATGGATGTAGTATTTTGACTGTGGTCAAACCCAAGGCATCACTCTTAAAAAAGAAAAAGTCTACGTCTACAAATCAAATGGTTATAATCATTCAATCAAACTGATTGCTTGGTCAAAGAGGTCTTCCATGTGGGGTCCACTGATTGGGCAGTCCAGACTCCAGACTACTAAGATTGCACTATTTGTGTATTATAAACAAGGTACCATCATAACTCATAAGTGTAGTAGTAGCCCCAGGACTTATCTCATATTGACAGCTAAGTCATCGATTAGGATCCTGCCCAACAGGCTACATGACCCCACGTAACCTATGGGCATGGGCCAAGGTCCAATAGGGACCTGATGGAGTTTTTCCAAGCCCAACCCATATTTATACAGCCTGAGCCCAGCTTGCCAACTAATCTAGGTATGGGCTCAAACCATTTTTAAGCTAAACCCGACCAACCAGCTAACTGGAGCTAGGCTGAGAGCCCATTTTCAAGCCAAGCTTAGCACAAATAATGATAATTAAATAACATATACTCTAAATGGGTCAGGCCGGGCTACATTTGGACCACTATGCCTGGGATTCTTGTAAACAAAATACTTAAGGGCCCATCAATCCTGTACTGTCTGCCACCAACACGATGGGCTGGACCTAAATGCAAGAGGCTGCTAGCATAGCACTTAGCTCTTATTAGCGGAGGGTCATGTGCCATGCAAGTGCTGCTTTAGTATAGGAACCGGACTTCAAATAATGGAACACTTGTCAAACTACCACGTGTCACACTCTTTTGGACCCGTTGACCTTGAATGAATGGCCCACTTCTTGGTGGACCTACACAACAAAAATTACCATGATTAGTGATTTCTAGCCACTCAATTGGAGCACTTTTTATATGGGCTTTATGAACAGACTTATTGGTTGATTCCAATGAAAAAGTACTCAAATCCAATCCAATGGATAGAAATCACCAATCATGGTGATGTATATGGGCCCACCAAGGTGTTGGCCAAACATTCATGAGGTCAGTGGACCCGAATGTTTGAGCCCATATATGGTCAAAATATGTGCCAAATGTTTAGTAATCCCCGTAAGAGTAGAGAAGAAGCCTGGACTATAGTCAAACCGAGCTCTGGTTTCTTTCCTTGTCATCTTATCTTAACAAACACAACATCTGGTGAGGAAAGAGAGACTGACTCCGTCAATTGACTCGGTTAAAGCGGGTCCCAACCAAGACTTTTGAACGTAATTTCTTCAATTTACGTGTATAAGTTGCATTCAACAGTCTGAGAAATGATAAGATCTTCCACAAAGTTACAGAGATCAAGTAGAGAGAGAGAGAGAGAGAAATGTCGAGGAGCGAAGAGCAGATGGTACGAAAGACTGAAGGTGAAGAACAGAAGTTGAAAATAGAGAAGGGAAGCTTGGAAGGGCTGCCCATGGAGCGCAGCCCCTACGTGAAGTACTCGGATTTAGAGGAGTACAAGCGCCAAGGATACGGCACCGAAGGCCACCTCGAGCCCAAGATGAACCAAAGCGGAGGGACGACCGACGCTCCCACCCCCTCCGGCCAGAGTCATTGATGCCATCAACTGCCAAGGATCCCATTGATAAGGATGACATGATAAATGCGTCATTCTCTAAGATGTATGCAAACCATTCTATCTGTTCGAAATTGTTTGGTACATTCTCGTAAGGTATTTGATGTCATCATTCCATATATAATAACATGAATTTGCATGGCGTGTGTTAAACAACCATTTACCCCAAAAGACCGACCTACTAGGCAAAACAACTATGTATATCAACTGGTTGTTGGGCAAACACAACACGTGCGCGGAAACACACCATCCGCTAACAGTGTGACAGAAAGTCTAGGATGGGATCTACACTGTTAATTCTCGTTCCCATGCCTCAATTGTGACATGCCGAGATGATCTCAGATGAACGTTTCGGACTCCTCATCAAACTCACAAAACAAAGTCCAAAAAATCTCCTCCAACATGTAATTAAGTTGCAACAAACAGAAAAAGAAGTAAAATAGCAATAATTTTGATTTCAGGTGGGGCGTTTGGGAACGTGAAGTAAAAGCACTTCTACTTGTAGTATAAGTTATTAGTTGATTTGTTACCTCCAAAAAAGTCAGAGAAATTAAAAGTTTAAGAGGCCTTCTAAATTTTTAGAAGTAATTTCTCTTAAAAGTTAAAAGCTAAAAAATTTAGCTTCAGTTTTAAGGTAGTTTTTAACTTTTCAAAAACTAAAATATGAAACACATCCAACTAACTTTTTTAACTTTTTGGCTTATAAAAGTCAATAATTTACTTATTTTTGTGTTGCCAAACGTCACCTTAACTTCTGTGTGCTTTTATAGGCATTTTACCCCCTCATGTAAGACCATCATCGGATATCGGAAATTCGGAATCGAGAATATCTGAATCCGAATCCAAAAAAAATCTCAACCACTAGTGATCAAGAGGCTCCGTTGTATCCTGAAGGCGTTCTCTATACACTTTGTACACTTGCAATTTCGATCGGAAGGGAAGAAATGTCGTCTAAAAGACAGTAATTTTCCGAGCCTCGGAGACAATGGATCAACTTTTTCTTGGTTTTCTGATTTATTCCATCGGTACTAGAAATAACAACAGAATCTTAGATGGTGCTCAGTTCCTTGAAGGACGCTACATCTTGTGGAATAGCTTAGTGGAGTCGACCAATTCCAGATTGGAAATTAATCCACATACCAGTTTAGTGAGTAGTGAAAGATTCATATGATAGGCTACACTCAAAAACCCAGACAACCATAACGCTTAGGTCGACCTGAGCTAACCATGACCTTGCCTGACCCACCCCAGGCCCGGCCTAACCACAGAAGGTCCTCTTTTTAGGGGTTTTTTAGGTCAAATCCAATGGATTGTGTTTCCTTGAGACAGTGCCGGTGCAGATTTTTATATAGTATTAAAAAGGATGCAAAACTTATAAAAAAAAATCCCATACCAAATTGCTCGCACTACTTGGATAAAGAAGAAAAATTGAACAAAAAAAAATATTCCCCGAAATAATTAGATAAAAAGGAAATGAGCAGCAACACAAAAGTTCCAGCAAAGGATGTACACAATCAGGTTTGCTTGGGTACAGGAACTAAGCCTTAGGTTTTAGCCCAACGGGGGAACGGGTTGCAGTAACTCTGCCTAAGGTGCTTTTTGGTTGGGCAATTATTTTTAACGAGGGCTTTACTCCTTCAAACAAGTATGGGGCCGCCCATTTGTCTAAAAGAGTTTAAAATGATGCTGAGGCCTCGCCCATCTGCCGAATGCACCCCACAAATCATGCACAAGCGACAACACTTTAGGCCCTGCTTGGTTCGCTGCACTGGAAAGCATTTTGGACTCCGGTGCAAATGCGGTGAGTTGCATTGCAGTCACCACAGTTTTTGGGCTGCACATGCTTGCATCCATTTTCTTAAAGAGTTTGCAAGGGCTTAGCAACCACTTGCACACCAGCTCATTTGCTGGCCCCCAACCAATCATTTGTAATTGCAAAACTGTGGCGAGTGAGTGCATTGCATCCGATTTGCATTAAACCAAGCAGGGCATAGTCTCCTGTAATTTGCAAATCCACCTCGGGTTCCTTTCATCCTAATCTACGATCATGGATACCAAAACTATAGACACGTCCGGCTTTTCTATATATCATGTTCAATTTTTTCTAACAAAATAAGAAAGCCCGTATATACGTACATACAAAATGGTATCAATAGAACAAAACTTAAATTGGCTTAAATTAACTGCATAAGGACTTAGTAATTTTAAGAGATAGGCCTCTGCATATTTAATACCTTGGGGAAGCCTGGATCAGGAACTCAAACATTGCTGTCGATTAATGATTTCCTCATCTCATCAACAATCGAATTGGGTTGGGCTTCCCTCAACTTGAAGACGCTTTCGATAACAGAAAGCTCTGTAGCGGTAGTGTCCGACCCACAGAATGCCGTCCAGTCATTGACTGTCATACCAGAGGCAATGACTTCACTGCCTCGGTTCACAGTCCCAGCCACCAGAGGAACTTGAAGGAGCGTTGAAAGTTCATCCAAGTCTTCAATGGATGTATGGGGATGGACCTGTTCCAGCACAGATTTTGAAGAAATTGTTCAAATGAGTAGTAGACATCTTTCAATCCGTTAGCAATAAAAGAGGTTTTGTTTCTTACAAGTCCGCCTCTGTTGGAGAAGGCACAGTAGCTGCCCACAAGAATGTTTCCGGCTATCGTCTGCCTGAACACTTCTACTCCAAGAACATCAGCAATCATCTCCTCAGTTTCCTGATAAAAATCACAGGGAAATGGAATCCTGCATTGAGTATATTGGATATATTCTGACTATACAACATGCAATATCTTGCTGACGATGACTGACTTCCAGTGCATTAACATAACACTAGATGCTTCTGGAGATCTGTATGTTGAGCTATGTAAGCACAGACTCCAATCTATGCACTCTTAACATGAATCTCTCAAATCCACCGTGCTCCAAGCCTTTAAATAGCTTAATATACCCTGGCAATTCAGATAACATTAATGAACACATTACTGTTTGAGCAGCGATAGGCGGGTTGCCAGGCTGGCTATCTGATGCCATCAGTAACATGTGGTGCAAATGGGGTGGGGGTCAGCTAGGCACATGACCGAGTGGTCCTCTACTCATTTTCCTTGCTGTTTACGCTGGAAGAGAACGTGTCCTAATAATATTTCCTTAAAAAAATAAAGGGTATTTTACTACCACCCACAAGAAAATAGTGGGAATTAGTAAGACTCCTTACAATTTGCGAAATTAATGAGACCCTCTTGACCAATTGGTCTAGGTCGTTGATGCACTTGTGAACAATGTTACCCAGATACGGCAAGGAAATGAGACCAACATGGTGTGGATACAACATTTACACTGAAAATTGAAGTATTCAATACGGATACGACATCCATTATTGAGTATCCGGGTAACATAGCTTGTGTACCACATCAACCAATTACTGACTCTTAAATAAAAGCACCCCACAAGAGGAAATGAGATCAACATGGTGTGGATACAACATTTACACTGAAAATTGAAGTATACAATATGGATATGACATCCATTATGGAGTATCCAATCACTGACTCTTAAGTAAAAGACCCCCCACCCACCACCCACCCACACTCACACACACAAAAAACTCTCCATCTTTTATAAGTCATGCAATAGTCGAGAAGAAAAAATGTGAGTTTTCCGGCGTTTTTTTTCAATCAGTGGTTGATTGATGGGCTTACAGACATGTTACACATTCATGAGTCGACAATATTGACCAATGGACAATTTGCCCTGTTTTAAAATACCCAAAAATAAAACACAAGAAACCCAACACATGCATAAACCAAATCTACCATTCAAACAGTTCACAAATGGAACATTTTGCTTAAAAAATAAACTATATCACTTTACCTTGTCAAGATCAGTATGTGTGAGAGCAACATGATCATTGCAAGCAATGCAATTACCCAAAGCAGATAGTCTCTCTTCAATGCGTTTAACAACAACCTGATCTGGTAAACTGTTTCTCAAGTGTTGAAGCTCTAGAAAAAAAAATCAAAGATGTTAAGTTGGGTGTTGAGTCCATCACATTGAAGAAACGTACGAATTCGACCAATATACATGAGAACCTCAACAAAGTTTGCATCTAACTAACAGAAGCAAATGAAATTATTTGTGCATCCTCACATCTTCAAAGCATATGAAATTATACTATCGTACATACTTAAAACATGCAGAATGAACAAGCTCAAGTAAGATAATGTCATTTTAAATACACGATAAGACACAATAAGAACTATTCAAACTTAGAAATCACTCACGGACATGAGTATGCAAAGTGGAAAAACTCATGGAGCATGCAACTGTGACTACACGAAGAACAACAGGATAACATTAGCCTAGAGACAACCTTGAGCAAACCGACCCTCTTTCTGGCAGGTCACTGGAAATCAAATGTGCCTTCCATTATTGTCCCTCTATGACACCTCAGATATGCTTTCTAATCCTCCCTCTGCCAACTCTTCCTTGCCATAGTCTGTTGACACAACTAGTCACTAAAACCCCAAGTGAAAAAAAATACTCTCAAAGAACTCGTTAAAGATGTGTCGACCGCAGGTATGGGGTATAATAAGATCAATAAGAGAATCTTTTATAAAAAGAAAAATGACAAAGAAACCAACTTACCTCTTCCAACCGTACATGCATGTTGTGAAAACTCAACTTTGTCTTTTACGGAAACTAAACCACCTTTCCCTTTTTAAATAAAAAATCACTTCTTACATTTTCCATGCCAAACCACCACATGTTTTCCAAATACCACCAGCCATTACTTTTTGTAAAACCATGCTTTCCAAAAAGTGAAAACCACCTTCTTTTTTAAACCATCTCAACATGTGGCCTTTTTGTAATGGGGTCATACACTCACTAAGTGGGGCCCATGCCAACTCACCATAACACCATACATCCAAGCCTTTTGTATTTCCAATTCCATAACGGTCCTCCATTCTCCAATTGAATGGAGATCATCTCCTTCTGTTACCAAGGACCATCCAACGTCGTCTATTTCTTTGGGTCCAAACCTTGACCCACGTTTTCGCCCGCTCAACACGTTGGACCACCTCAATGGCCCAACTTGTGACCCAACACCATTGTCCATTCAAAGATTCCTCAACATTTGGCCAAACATTAACCACCCATGCTACATGCACACATTCACATCATTTTGAATCGGAACCGTTCATTTCTCTTGATGTTGTGTTGTACCACTCTCTTTTGTGCTAATGTCGATCTCCATTTTTCAATACTAGCACTATCCCATTCATTTGGAGCCCATGACCATCTTTGTAGACCACTTTGGTCCATAATTTTGCTAGACCATCCCAACCATGTGGAATTGTCCACATTCATTTTGCCTTCGATCAACATAGTTGATCATGTTGCCAATCATGTTCTCTACTTGGATTGCCATGTGGCGGTTATGCCAAAATCAAACCGTTCACTTGGACTTTGATTTGCGAGCCCCGCTTAATTCTTGGGCTCTTGGACACGGGCTTTAGCACAGATAGTCTTCTCTTTTAACGGGCTTTTATTACATCTTTTCTTGCTTGAGATACTCATGGTTGATCGTGAAATGATCAATTGTGTCTTGATAATCTCCCAAATCTCAAGATTAACCCAATTAGGGTTCCTACAAAAGAGAGTACACGTAATGAGACCTTTCTCAAGAAGGCTTTGTATGCGAGCCTTCTCCGCATCCATATGCTCCGATCTACTCCAAGATCTTTTTCGCAGCTGATGCCTTCTCTACATCGTCGACAGAGTCACCAACAACGAGAGGGATTCTCGGGGATGGTCAAGAACTTCCAGCGTTTTCTTCACGCTCTTCCTCAACAAAAAAAACCTCTAAAAACCTTCTGGATCTTCGGCGCAGCTGCTAATCTGGTCTTCTCTACTCTCAAGAGGCAAATCAGAATTAAAACATCCGCCGAAGTCTTTGCTGATGGAGATTTCATCTGATGGTGAACATGGATCCCTCGACGATTTGGGGAGTAGATCATCTTCTTACTAGTCTCCTCGAGGGCCATCTTATTTACATTGATCGCATTGTCCAGTTTGCTCTCAAAACAATTTATCACATCGTTTAGTTTTACTAACGCAGCTTCCAAAGATCGCGAACCAATCTGAGACATCTTTCCGAAACTCAATTAGGAATTTCGGCTCTGATACCAAATTTGACGGAAAACGGGAGGCCGTTCTGCGATTTGATAGAATAGCTTCGGCTTCACACCAAGGAAAGAGATTTCTATTTTTTTTTCATCCATTCAATCATTCATCAAAATCAAAGGACTACATCATTATTTATTAACTCCCTAATGTAACTTTCGTAATTCTAATCAAACTGAAACAAGAAAATCACACTACGATCCTACTAACTCTAATCAATCTAAAATTCTTAATGGGAAATAAAATTTAATTTCAATTGAAAATTCTAATTAAACTAAAACAAATCTTCGTGGTGTCCACTTATCTAAAATAGTAAAATCGGAATTTACTATAAATAGTAATTTCAGGAATCTGTGGAGAGAAAGGAATCTCAGTGTTCAGAGGGAAGGAGGAAGAGTTCGTGACCATCATCTCAATATAAAGGTTGTTGTTTCTTTGGTCCAAAACCTTTATTAAGTGTCGTGGTTTATTTTTTGAGGACTTTATCTTCCGTTGGGATATTTTGTGTTCTAGAGAAAGTGCCTAGCCTCCTTTTGTTTTGTACATTTTGTTTCTTTTTGTTCGGAGTTTTGCTCTTTGCAGGTCACCTCAACCTCTTCAGCTGCTTCTGTAATCGTTAGGCTTTTCTGCCTACTCTTTTCTTATAAAATCTATACTCATAAAAAAAAAAACTAATCTTATGGTACTCTGATGACTCAAAATATAATCATCTGAAGCAGCATGAAATATATACCGTACAGAATACTGATAATTAAGAACAACTTAAATAATCAATCATACTGCAGAATAACTTATTTCAGCCTCAAGTCACCTTGGTCGGTAGTAGTGTGTGGCAAGAGAAGTCCCTTCTTGTTTCCTGCCATGAGAAGCAAGAGATGAGATATGACATATAATGAAAAACCAAAAACATTTGTGAGCTTCTAACCCAAGTGGCCTCATGGAACAAACCAGAACATAACCGCCCAATTATTCTAGTGCCTGCTATAGAGGTTTTAACCACAGGGATAACATCTGCTAGCTCAGCTTCAAACGTGCTGCAGAAAACCGACGAAACCATCAGCTTCTTCTTAATATACTGGACCAATAAAAAGCAAGCAAGGGCACATACATACAACTTGGACATACTGACCTGTAGAGGTTTTCCGATCCTCCAATTGCGACCAAACAGTATGCATTGGTCAACTTTGAGAATACCCCAACTTCGCAGGAGTTCTCAAACCGAAGTCCTGCACAGATTCAATAACTCGATATGGCAAAAAATTGAATTTATGCTACCAACACCAGTATCATATATGAATTTATACAGCTCATCATCATCTACGCCTTATCCAAATATATACGAGATCAAAGGCAAAAAAAAATTCAGTAAGCAGGTATCGAACCCATGACCGCATGATTGCGGTGCAGAACATCAACCAATTGGGCGACGGGATTGACCAAAGGCAATTCTTGTTAACAGAAATAAAATGGTACTTGGAACAAATCGTCAATGGTTCGAAAAACTTACGGGTTGCCATGATAAGATGATGACCAACAAAAATCAGGGCAGTTGCCAATTACAGGACCTGCATCGACAAATTTAAGTATTAAAGAAGCTCAATCCGATCCACAAGCAGACAGAAAACAATGGGTTTCGGTTGAAACTCTTCTTCTCGCGATTGATTCCAACCTATACAAAGTACAAACTGCCTCTATTCGAATCCTACCCGATTAAAAAAAAGAAAAAACAATTCTGTAACTGATCCTTCACTACGAGCTCTCGATTGCATCTCAGATTCCATGCTTTTTCAACTAAATACAGAAACCCTAATTTGTAATCTACAGTACCTCTGAAAATTTTCAAGAAACTCTTCCCCTTTATCGATCGTTCGTGTCGTTCGTGCTTTTTTCTTCTTCTTCTTCTTCTTCTTTTCTCGAGTGTTTACAACAGCTTGCAGGAAGTATAAAGTTAAACAGTGGACTAAATAAAATCCTGACCATAGGGATCCTCTTCTCCCAGCGTGTGTGACGCACTAAGTGACCAGAGCGCGGAACGGGAGCGAATGGGGGAGCCGGAGCGGGAGCTGGTACGCTGTAGCACCAAATTAAAAAATGGTCGAACAAAAAATCAGCCTGATTAATGATTTCAAACCTTTTGATCTTTGTACCCAAGTAGTGGTCAATAATGCTCAAATTCCGCTATTAAAAATCAACCATGAAAACGACGCCAATCCAATGCTTAGAAATCACTAATTAGGGTGATTTTTGGTCTATATGTCCATTTAGGGTTGGGCCAAACTTACGTACGGCCAGAAAATCTCGAAGAATATGCCACATGGCTCATATTGTAGGCGGTTCTTTTCAATTGATAGCATGGGCGCGAGGCACGCTAACATTTGTTTGGTGGGCCAGGCATGAGGACATCGGCTATACAGCCTGATCCATGGGCTGGAGGTGTGTGTGTGTTTGTGTGGTGGGGGTAGCTTAGCGGCGCCACGTTAACATTTGTTTCTCGGACCAAGTCATTTGGCAGGAGCAAATAGGCCATACGCCCGATCCGTGGCCTGGCCCGCCAAAACCTCTTAATGGGTTGGACCGGCCACAGGCTCAACTTCAAAGCCAAGACCGGCCCATATGCTTGGTGGCTAGACCGGGCCGAGCTGACCAGCGGGCGAGACCCGAAATAACAGGCATAGGCCCTTGCCGGGCTGCGGGCCAAATTTACACCCCTACCCACAACTATAAGATTTTATAAGGTATCCAATGATGAATAGGGTGTCAACGAGCTGAGCAAATCTCTTTTGCCCAAGTGGACTCGAGCTTGTGACTCAAGATGTCCACCATTTCAGCCCGTGAGCTACCTGGGCATAATACATAAATGGGCTGGACCCAGGCTAACCTTTGTACGACCCAAGCCCAACCCATGTATTGTGTACCCCTACTCTACGTAACTATGCAAGGCATTATAAAAGGAAATTTTTTGAAACAAACCAAAGTTTAAGAGTATTTTCCAAAAAGAACCGTTTTTTGAAATTTGTCAAAACAAACCTAGGACGCCGAACCGTTTGGCGTATTCTCACGAAACTTTAAAATAGTTGAATTGCCCCTCTTCAAACGATACGCCAAACGGTTTGGTGTATGTTGTTATAAGACGCCATACAACCGTTTGGCGGTTCACAAAATGATACGCCATACTGTTAGGCGTTTATTTTTTACCGTATTAACTAGAAACCCACGTGTGATGATGTTAGAAATTTCAGAATAGGTGATCTATACAGGTGAGGAGATGATCCTCACAAAAAATCAGCCATTGATTTATCTTCCATGTGGGTACAGTAATTTGACCTTTTTTTCAGGCGACATGACAAGGGCAAATTTGCCATAAAACATTTTCTCGAGCATACGCCAAACGGTTCAGCGTCCTAGATTTGTTTTGATAAATTTTCAAAAATACGGTTCTTTTTGAAAAATACCCTTAGACTTAGGTTGGTTCTGAAAATTTTCCTCATTATAAATTCAGTATCTGAGCTTATAGTAGCAAAGGAAATTTTGGCTTATCCCTCTTACTTTATTGATGCAATATGCATCTCACCCAATGTTTTTAAAATATTTGTGTCTCATCCTTTGACCATGGTCAACGTCGTTGACCATATAAGCCCATTAGAAGTCTGCGGATGGGCATCCCAATATTTTTTTAAATGACTATAATGACCTTGGGTGAGACACAAATATTTTAAAAACATTCGGTGTGATGCAAATTGCATCAATAAAGTAAGGGGGACAGGTCAAAAATCTATTTCCCTTATAAGAAACTAGAGACAGCATGTGTGTTGCACTTGTGCACCAAAATCAGTCTGATTAGTGATTTGTAGCAATTCAATTTGAGTACTTTTATCAAGGGCTTGGAACCCATTCACAGATATCTTCGTAAAGCTAGAAAGTTACTCAAATCCAACGGCTAGAAGTCACCAATTAGGTTGATTTTGGAGTGTAGATCCACCAAGGGATGGGTCAAACATTCATAGGATCAGTGAGCCCAAGAGAGTGTGCCACGCGGTACTTTTGGGAGTGTTTCCTAAATTTTTTAAAGGAAAAAGATGCAACAAGGTATGCCTGAAACTATTTCAAATGCGGAAGCACGATTTTTGTTACTCACCACAGTCATTTGGGCCCACTTACCGCATGGATGTTTATCCCACCCCTTGGTGGATATACAGACCAAAAATCACCCTGATTGGTAATCTATAACCATTAGATTTTAGCACTTTTTAAAGCGTTCTTATAGCCATTGAATGCAACCATTTTTTGAGTACTAACCAACGGCTAAAAATCATTAAACAATCTGATTTTTGGTATTAATGTCTATTAAGGGGTGAGCTAAATATCCATGCGGTCAGTGGGCTCAGATGGAAGCAGGGACTACCAAAAATGCCGCTTCCACAAATGAAAAGATCTCAGGTATACCTTATTACATCACGACCCTTTTTTAAATACCGAACTCAGTAAATTAGGTTTTTCTCGTCCATGAACAATGGCTGATGTGGAATATCTAGTTAGGGCAAATTAATACAAGCCACTTGTTGGTAGGGATGTCAACGGGTCGGTTCCGGTTCATAAGGTGACCAGAACCGGAACACTCAGTTCCGATTCTTATCGGTTCGGTTCCTTAACGGTTCCAATTCTCAAAGTGATGGATCTGGAACCGGAACCGATTACGTATTTCTGTCGGTTCCGGTTCCAGGTATAATGGGCCAAATCTTGAGAATATGAGAATTTTACACTATATTTATACATTGGTTCCGGTTCTTATCGGTTTCGATTCCATATTAGACTACCCGGATCGGAACCATTATTTTCGATTTGGTTCCGATTCTGGTTCCTATTCGGTTCCAGTTAAACGGGTAAAATTGACACCCCTACTTGCTGGTGGATTCAAAGGACGTACACAAAGCCGAGCTTCTGTAGGTTTTTCTCGTCCTAGTCGACCGGTCCACAAACAGTGGCTGACGTGGAATATCTAGTTAGGGCAAAAGGCAGAAAAAAATTTAGATGCAGAGGACTTTGGATGCAGTCGATGCGGAGGGGTCTCGTGGCCGTACATAGCTCATTTTTTTCACCCCGCTAACCGCATGGATGTTTACCCCACCCCTTGGTGGATATACATACAAACAATCAGTTTGATTGATAATTTCTATCAATTGGATTAAGAGCCCAAAAAATATGCAAAAAATATGATTGGATCCAACAGCTATAATCAATCCTAAAAAAGTGCTAAAATCTATGGCTTGAGAAAATCAATGAGACTGATTTTTGGTATATATATCCACCAAGGGGTGAAGTAAACATCCATGCGGTTAGTGGGCCCCAAAAATGAGCTATGTAGAGCCATGAGACCCTCTGCATCGACTGCATCCAAAGTCCTCTGCATCTAAAGTTTTTTCCAAAAGGCAAGCCACTTGCTAGTGGATTCCAAGGACAGAAACAAAGGGGAGCTCATATTTGCATACCCCATTTCCTATCCCCGTGGACTCCTAGTTGGCGCACACCCCAAAAAGAGAGATCTCTCTAAAACTTGGCTGACCGGTGACCAACACTGACCGCCCACAAATGGGACACGTGTCACATTTTTATAGGACACTGACCGTATAGATGTTTGGCCAATCTCTAGGTGGACCTGCAACCAAAAAATCAACTTTATTAGTAATTTTCAAGCGTTGAATGGAGCCATTTTCATGGGTTGATTTAACCGTGGGAATTTTAGCATTATCAATCATTATTTGGGGTACAAGATCGAAAGGTTTGAAATCACTAATCAGCTGATTTTTTGTTTTTAGGTCCACCTAGGGATTGGCCAAACATCCATACCGTCAGTGTTCTCTAAAAATATGCCACGTGGCTCATTGTCACCGGTCAGCTAAGTTTTAGAGCGAGCTCTCTCTTCTTGGGGTGTGCCCCGACTAAGAGTCCACCGGGATAGGAAATGGGGTGTGCAAATATGCGCTCCCAAACAAAGCCGAGCTTCTTTAAATATGGGCTTAAAAATATGTCCTTTCCTTTAACCTTATTTTACTCCCAAAGCAACACCAACTCACGAGTAAACATTCGGTCACCGATGTGAGCGAAGCCGATCACAGCACACAATACAAGCCACATTGCACACTCTTAGAGATCGCTGACCATATGGATGTTTGGTAAGTCACTCGGTAAACCTGCAAACCAAAAATCAACCGATTAGTGATTTACAACCTTTGGATCTTTACTCCCAAAAATACGCTCAATCCAATGTTTAGAAATCACTGAACATGTTTATTTTTGGTTTGTAGGCCCACCTAAAGATTGGGTCGTACTGTGTGCTGTGATCGGTTACGCTCACATCATGCAGTGAGCAAAGGCTTACTCCCAACTCACCCAGGACCCATGTGTTTTTAAATAATGGTTACAAGCCAAACAGCCCAACCCATACAAGATAAATAAGTGATATTGCCGGATACGCTTTAAATGAATATCATAAAAATACTCTGTTGCTTAGGGCTGTCAACGGATATTAAAAATGCAACGGATAATCTGAATCAATTTTCTTATCAGATATTTGAATACAGATTCGAATTTTCAACTATCCATTGACACCCGTACTCTTATTGTAGAGAATTTTACCTTCATTGCATGATCCTCGATATCTAGTCCTAACAAGAAGAGACGGGTACTTGAACCTTTGATGAATACACGTGCCAGGAGGGGATTAGACCTTCAAAAGATTCTCCGATGCCCAATTTAGAAAATGAGAAAGGGTTATCTAAAGCAAGTAAAGAGTAGGGTTGCTTGATGAGGATGATCCAAACCTTTGCCGATTAACCTATATTTTTAGGTCGAGAGGATAACTTACTTTTAGACTGAGAGAGACTCTATTTAGAACTCTCCTTCCTTGAGTGCAGGAAAGTCTCTAACCTATGTCACCTCCTTAACCTTTTTCGTGGAGGTAATAGTACCACAGTGATTATCTATAGTAGCAGTGTTGTTCAAGTCCAGCTCAACCATAAGGCGAGTAAGGTGGGGTCGCCTTAGGTCCCAAAATTTTTGAGTTCATATATATCTACCAATGACTACCCACCATGTGTTTCGGAAAAAAATGTCTCCTCTCCAAAGAAGGCCCATTTAGAGTTTTCGTCTTAGGCCCCAACTTTTGTCGAGACACGTGTTCTTCGATGTTGAAACCATTAGATGTTCTCCGAAATTTATGCAATGGTCTTTGATTTTTGTGTGGTGAAATCCCAATAAATATCGGCCTTTAGATTTAGCTAGGAATGGTGATAGAGATGATGGCTATTAGGTATGATGCTAACACTGCCCTTCAATGAAAACTTAAAAGAGGGCAATTTGTTCATTTTACAAAACTGAGCATTTCCATTGCCTTAGTCAATGTAACAAAAAAAATTTCCTTTCTTTTATTTTTTGCCCATTTGTTCGAAAAAGAAAAGTCAAATTGTCTTTCTATTGACCTTTCTAAGTCAAACACCTTTCTCGCTTATTAAATAAGCTCAATCTCCACTCCAAATGTTGGAAGTCTCGTCAATTGGGACCATCCCAAGTGATGGACTAGCACGTTAAACACCACCACCACTACCACCACAACCACCATCACCACCACATAAAAAATATTCAAACTTTTGCATTGAGGAGAAAAATCCTTACCATTTTGGTAAAAGAAATGTGACTTTGATGTTTTGATTTTCCACCATATGGGCCTAATTTAATTTTTAGGATCATTCGCTGGGTGAGACCCTAGTTAGTGAATTTGCGTTTGATAAGCAAATTTTTTTAGTTTTTAAGAAATGTTTAATATCACTGTATAAATAATAAAAATCAAAAAGAAAATCGTGAATTTTTATATTGAACGAATAAAACACGTATTATTTGGGTTTAATACTCAAATTTTATGTTTTTTTTAATTAAAATACATTAAACGGACATATAAAATGGAAAAAAAAGGGTAAATTTTAAGCTTTTTAAGGCTAAACTAATATAACACTTCAACAATGACCGAATTTTTGTATCCTGAAACAGAATTAAACATTGACTTGTCACGCTCCAAATCTTTGCCGAATTGCTAACTATGGGTGGAACATGATGATGATTCAATTACTTCATAGGGAATTGCTAAGCATATTATCAACAATCTTTTTCCGTGACTTTTCTTCATTTTTGTAATCTTTTTCTTCAATTCAAAAGTTGGTTGTCCGATCCATGGTTTTAAAAACGACCGTTTAAACGATTTTAATGGCCGGTTAAATGGTAACGCCCCAAGCCCGTTTCCATTAAAACCGCTTAAACGAGTTTTAATACTTTTGAATTTAACGGCCGTTAAAATCGTTTAAACATCCATTAAATTCTGAAATTTTTTATGAAAAAACGGTCGTTAAATCTGTTTAATTCAGTTAAATTCTATTTTTTTTAATTTTCAAATTCCAAACTTTGAATTTCAGCGCCATTTTTCCCGTTAAATTGTTAAAATCTGTTTAATTCCGTTAAAATCTATTTTTTTCTGTTTTTTTATTTTTGCCCCTGGCAGTTTCAATCCGTTTAAACGGTAACGCCCCAGTCCGATTAACCGTTAACATGACCTCCTTTAAACCTTGGTCCGATCTTATGTTTAGTGCAATTTCTGGTCGATTAGATCAACAACTAAGGATTGATAAAATTTTGCCTCATGCATTGCTTGACCCAAAGGGTGTCGCATAAATCATAGGCCGTTCATAAAAAAAATAGAGAGGTGGAGCCCACGTGATTGAGAGGATAAAATTTCAAAGAAGTGTTATTGGCCCACTCTCCAGGTTGATTGAGAGGTCTTGTTTTGTGTGACACCCTGTTCATCATCAAACATTGCATGATGCAAAACTTTTCAAAAGAAGCTGTTGAGGAAATAATATTGTCTAACGAAAAAAGAGTGAAGCTTGTCTTATTACCCTAGTAAAAAAAAGGAACCCATAAAAAAATAAAGGAAAAAAGAAAAAGTGAAAGTAGTGATGTATCCAAGGTTTAAAGGAGGCCGTTTTAACGGTTAAAGGGACTGGGGGTGTTACACTTTAAACCGTTTAAACGGCTTATTGGCCTCATGGTAGAGACGGCCCGGGCCGTTACGATGTATGGTATTTAACATTTACCATTTAGCTGAAAATAAATTCAAAAAATAAAAAATAAAAAATAATTTTGTCTATTATTTAACCCATTATAATGGTCCCTTTTAGACCTCGAATTACAAGATTGTGCACCATTTTTACTACTATTTACATGAACGACCTAATGTTTCTATTAGATTTTTAAAGGATAATCTAGTCATTTTCAAAACGTATATAAACATTCATGATTCACAGTTAATTTTCATTCTGTCCCATTCCGTTTCTCTATCAACTTATTTTCGAAGACACTGTCCAAACATGGGATGGGACACATCAACCGCGTAATTGGAAATGATTTGATGTGGTAGGTACCATGGACATTCCACATGGCCCACCAACTCAGTATATTGCTTGACAGATAATAAGTGCATGTTTCGAGAAAATGTCCACTATAATGCTCCTTCAGAATTTTTGTGAATCACAATGCGAGTTTCACCCACTATGCGCGATAAACTATTTAATATGTGAAATGACTATTTTACCCTTTTGACACGTGAACCGTGGATCTCTAGAGTCCAACGGTAAATAGCTTCAACCGCAAAATCTTTTTCTTTTTTTTCATCGGTCTACCATGGGTGGAATTTTCTTTTTCTTTAAATATATTAGTGGCCACCGAGAGGGCATTTAAAAGTTGCCGCATAAAATATATATAGTTATTAATAGGTTAGTTTGGAAGTATGGAAGAAATGGATACAAATTAATTAAGGGTGTGTTTGAACTTTTGATTGCACAGAAAATTTTCTTGAGAAAATACATCTGGGAAATGTCTTAAATAGTTGATTGATTGCAACCAAGAACGCATATTTTAATCATATGAAATGAATTCTCACCTATCTAGATGGAAAATGAATTCCAAGCTTAGTAGGAAAAATTATCCAAATTTAAATAGCTTGGTTTGGAAAATTATGCAGATTTAAAATGACTATCTAACAAGGTATAGTTGTGTTTTCCTAAGAAAAATGTAATTTTCTCACTTGACAATCAAACACACCCTAAGTTGCTATTAAGGAACTCATTTGAAAATATGAAATTAATGGCATGATAAGTAATTAAGTGGTTATCAAAGGAGTATTGAAAATAAGAATATTGACATGGAAAAATAATTAATTATTTAAACATGTTTTTTTTTTTTTTCAAATGACCATTCGCTTTTTTGAAACTAAAATATTTGATTTAACAATGGGTGAGTAAGGGGAATGGGCATTTAATATTTTTTTTCTTGTAGAAATATATTTAACAAACTAAAAGGATGCCTACTAAAAAACCACGAACTAATAGGCAGTTAATAAGTGCCTTGGTGACTGTTGTGTGTGAACATCGTATAGCTTTTGTAGAGAGTCTAATATAGCTTTTCCCATATGACAAACACTCAGATGTGTGGCGACACATCAACATGCCAACGAAGGTGCCAGCTTGCTCAGTGGGTAAAGTTTGTGGGTGATGATACCATGGACCTTGGGTTCAAAACCTACCTTCACTGAGTTACTGATCTCTTTAAAAACAGGCTTACCTCACACACACACACACAAAAAAAACACATGTCAGAGTTCTTGATGGATCTTTCTAAATTTAGCAAGACTTTTATATGAATTTATGGTTGATGAATCTTTGTGAATTTAGTAAAAGTTTTGGTCAAATAATCTCTAATTTTAGATAAAATTAGTGTTTTAAATCTCATCAAGTCAACTCGAAACTCGGTTGAATTTTGAGTTGATTCGAAATAAATTTGACTCGAATAAACAATGGACTTGGTGCGTTGTTTTTAAACTCAACAAAATCTTATAAATTATGATTATAAAAATATTATATATTAATATATTACTCGAGTCGAGTTACTTCGGGTTGAGTTTGAGTCTTCAAGTTAACTCAACTCGGTAGACTTTCGAGTTGAGTCGAGCTTTCAAACCCTGGATAAAACTCATAATTAAGTACTACTTTTAGTAAATCTCTAATTGTTATCAAATATTCTCTAGTTATAGATAAAAGCGCTGATTAAGGACCACTTTTGATTAATCTACCTGAAATTACATGGGATTAGATCAAATAATCACTTAACTAAATTTAGTTGGACCTCTAAATAAAGCCTTGGTTTTGATAAATATTTACTAAATTTAGCTGGTCCTCTAAATCTAGATAACTACTTAATTTCCAACTTTGTCCTTGCTCTACAAAATCAAACCCCTTTATCTCCTTCTCACCGAAATCTCCTCTCTTCCTCTCCTTTTTGTCTCAACAAAAGATCTGAAACTGCCGGTCAAAACTTACTTGACCTGTGGTCGAGGAAGCCCCGAGCACCCATAATATGAGCCACGTGGTACACTCTTAGAGGACACTGACTGTATGGATGTTTGGCCAATCCTTAAGTAGACATACAAACCAAAAATTGCCTGATTAGTGATTTCAAAGCTTTGGATCTTTATACCCGAATAATGGTAAATAATGCTCAAATTCTTACGATTAAATTCAACCCATGAAAATGACTTCAACTAACGCTTAGAAATCACTGATCAAGTTGATTTTGGGTTTGCAAGTCCACCTGGGGATTGGCCAAACATCTATATTGTTAGTGTCCTTTAAGAAATTACCATGTGGCTTATATTGTGGGAGGTCAGGTTACCTGACCAGCATTGGTCAGGTGAGATTTACTCCATTTTTTTTTGGGAATTTTTGACATATCCCCCCATGTTATCTTTAAAATTTGACATACCCCTCACAATTTGAAAAAGCTGACATACCCCCCTATGACTCGGTCCACTGTCATTTGACCAGTGTTGACTCGAGTTGACTACCTAATTTTGTATTAAAGGGCAAAAGTGCCATTGTCTTCAACATTAGATCAAGGGTTTGGGTTTAGGCCAAAACCCATACCCCAAATCAAGCATTAAAAGAGGAGATTAAAAATAAAAATTAAAATCTATGGTGGAAAACTTGAGATTTTTTTTTTTGGTTTTTTGATGAATTAAACAAATATTGAGAAGAAGAAATCCTAAAAAATAAATAAAACTCATGAATGAATGGGATTTTTTTATGGATTTTATTGTAGAATAAAATTTTAAAATTGGGAGAACCCATCTTTCCAAAATCCACATCTCAAAATATAAATTTTTTTTGTCTTATTTTTCATTTTTGTTAATGAAAAATTTAAAACTAAAATTGTATGCTTTGCGTTTTTTTTTTTAAACCTTGGATTTTAAATTATTGCCAAAGTGGTGGCCAACCGGCCATGAGACTCCGGTGGGTTGGTTGCCGGTGATGGGCGGCCAACCCATTGGAATCTCTTGGCCGGCCGTCCACCACAGCCGTTTGATTTGGGGTTTGGATTTTGGCCCAAACCCTTGTTCTAAGGTTGAAGACAAGGGCATTTTTGCCATTTAATACAAAATTAGGTAGTCAACTCGGGTCAACACTGGTCAAATGACAGTGGACCGAGTCATAGGGGGTATGTCAGCTTTTTCAAATTGTAGGGGCTATGTCAAATTTTAAAGATAACATGGGGGTACGTCAAAAATCCCTTTTTTTTTAAGAAAATCCTTGTAAATAATTAAAATTTCTGAAACCGCGTAATCTAGAAAAGCGCGAGCTGGTCAGCACTGAGCACTCTCTCTCTCTTTCAAGTAAAACTTCTGTCACAAGCGGATTGCAAATCACACAATCACAGCTAATGAGTTCTCGGCACGTACACCTCAAAGCAAAAGCACCTGGTACGTTGCAAAGCACTTGTGTACGTGCCGAGAACTCATTGGCTTGTGATTGTGTGATTTACAATTTCTTGTGATAGAAGTTTTACTCCTCTCTTTCGCTCCCCTTGTCTTTCATTCTCAGCGATAGCAAAGAAAAAAGGAAAAGAGGAAAAAAAAAAAATGAAAATTTCAGATAGGGAATCGAAAATGGAGTTACGAAAGATCCTTTTCGACCGTATCGATCTTTATATCCAAGCTCCCCACTCCATTTCTTCATTTAAGCTTGTAAGAGATCTTATCTAACTCTCAAATTCGATCTTCTAATCTGTAACTTTTGTCTCTGTTCATCTAAAAACCCTAAAATCATCGATTTGTTTTTTTTTTTTCAAAATTCGCAGGATTTGATGTTCTTAGATTGATTTGAGCTGTTTGGGAGAATTTTCATTCTTTTGATTCGTGATTAGGGTTCTTTCCTCGTCTAATACTTCGTTTAAAACCCTAGATTTGTCGTGTTTCATCCGAGATAAGGATTGTTGTCTATCTATTTTGTCAAGATTTCCTTGAATGAGGGAAGGGCTGTAGAGTACTTGTGGGTTTTGTCTTTGTTTCATGGGCAACACATGCCGTGGATCTTTCGGAAGCAAATACTTTCAGGGCTACACCGAGCCCGTAGATCGCTTGGTATCTGGGCGGAACGCTTCTGAGCATTCGAATTCCGATTACTCTCCGAGCAGCTTGAAATCTCAGCAGCTGATCGCTGAGGAATTCGCCAAGGAAAACCCCAAAAAGGATCCTAATTTATCTCTCGTCAGCCCCACCGGAAAAGAGAACATCAACATGAGACGAGGGATTGATAACCAGGCTTATTATGTATTGGGCCATAAGACTGTTAATATTCGTGATCTTTACATGTTGGGTCGTAAATTAGGGCAAGGGCAGTTCGGTACGACTTATTTGTGCACTGAGATCTCCACTGGGAATGAATACGCTTGCAAATCAATCTCAAAGAGGAAATTGATTTCTAAGGAAGATGTGGAGGATGTTAGGAGGGAGATTCAGATAATGCACCATTTGTCGGGTCACAAGAACATTGTGATGATCAAGGGTGCATTTGAAGATCCGTTGTATGTTCATATTGTGATGGAGCTGTGTGCTGGGGGTGAATTGTTTGATCGGATCATTCAGAGGGGGCATTATAGTGAGAGGAAGGCGGCTGAGCTGACGAAGATTATTGTGGGGGTCGTCGAGGCCTGTCATTCGCTCGGGGTTATGCATAGGGACTTAAAGCCTGAAAATTTTTTGCTGGTTAACAAGGATGACGATTTCTCTCTCAAAGCTATTGATTTCGGGCTCTCAGTTTTCTTCAAACCAGGTATAAAACATTTAGTGACTGCTTTTTTTCCCCCCCTCATGTGATCTTTCGTAGAATTAGATGCACATTAAGGGCCTAAAGTATCACAACTGATTTCTCCAAAATTTTATCCCAAGTGATGGGCCCTTTTATTCAATAAATTTCTTCTTGGCATTTTGCCCTTTCTGTACTTGTTTAACTCTATCTGCGGTTTGTTACTTCAGGTCAGGTTTTCACTGATGTAGTTGGAAGCCCATATTATGTTGCTCCTGAGGTACTTTGCAAGCATTACGGGCCAGAAGCAGATGTATGGACAGCAGGGGTAATACTGTATATATTGCTTAGTGGTGTACCGCCTTTTTGGGCAGGTATGTGTGATGTTGGTATCTAGGGCTGCACAAATTCTTGATTCATTGGGCTTGTGATACTGAAGATTTTATCTGTTTCGAGTTCAGAAACGCAGCAGGGGATATTTGATGCGGTATTGAAGGGAGTAATTGACTTTGAGTCGGACCCATGGCCTCTAATCTCTGACAGTGCCAAGGATCTTATCCGGAAGATGCTTTGTTCTCGACCTTCGGATCGCTTGACTGCTCATGAAGTATTATGTATGTTGGCTTTTCTTTTCTCCTAACCGCTAGTTTTCTCATATTCTTTGGTACAGTTACGTGAACAAGATGATAAAAGGAACTAATAGTTTATAATGACCATACTTTTTGGTCAATTGGTGGTGTTTTTTTATATTTTCACAAAATTCGGGGTTGTTTCAGTCAGTTGAAACTTGCAAGTACATAGGTTTTGGTAATTTTCTTAATAGGAAAAGCTAAATCGTAATGGTATCATCAGACAGACATTGAGACACCACCACGTAGCTTTCTTGTTAAATGAGAACAGTGGGATGATGGTTCATGCAATGCAGATTTTGTCTGTTCCACTGCTTTTGTTGAGTGAAAAAGGTGACATGGTATCAAGATGTGATTGATGTCTGATGACGTCAATACCATTTGATGGTTCCTCTATTCTAATTTTGGTTTCCATATTTTCACTGTTATCAACACCAGTATTATAAAAGGTATTTGAGGCTTACACCTCAAGGCTTGCCTTGGGATGAGGCTTCCCCAAAATGCCCCGAGTCTTTGAAAAAGCGTAAAACCTCATGAGGCATATGACTCATCCATGATCCACCAAGGTTTTAGAAAAGGCGTACGCTTCAGCAATTTTAGGTTGCTGTAGCTTAAAAAGCTCAATTGATTTCCTCCTTTTTTGTTTTGCACCTCTCTGATCTTTAGTTAAATAATAATTAGCTATTCTAGGTTAAATTGCATCAATAAAAACATCTCTTTCCACCCATATTAAAATAGATCCTTTTTTTTTTTTTTTTAATTTCCCCTAAGTTTCTATTTTTTATTGAATTTATCCTATTATTGATTTACTTTTTATTTGTAGTATTCATTAAAAAGGCATGCTCATGATGCTTACACCCCACGCCTAGAGGCTTATGCCTCACGCTTTAGGCCATTGAAGGGCATTGCCCCTTGCCTTCGAGTTTAAAAATGTCGATCCACATGCATGCAAGGTAATAGCTGGGATTGTATGAAGGACATGCTAAATAGTTGTGGGACGATAATGCAGTTGAGCAACAATGTCCTTAGAAATGGGTACCTTCAACACAAACAAAACTTATCTCCATTGAAATTGGTGGGACTTGGTTTTTTAGGCCAATAAAAAGGGACACTATTGTAGTCACGCAAGAATTTATTTTCCACCATGTATCATATAACTGATGCCTCTTCTGCGCGAATGAGGCGCTACTATGTCTGGTTAAAATGGTTGCTCGAAGTTCTATCATCATTATCGTATTGATATACTTTGACCTTTCATGATAAATTTAGGTCATCCGTGGATATGTGAAAATGGGGTAGCTCCTGATCGTTCGTTGGATCCGGCTGTCCTTTCTCGCCTTCAACAGTTCTCCGCGATGAATAAGCTGAAGAAGATGGCTTTACGGGTAAGTGTATATTTCTGTGTGTTATAGTGAAAATACAGATGCACACAGAGGTTAACCACTTAATTCAATTTTTTTAATACTTTAACTAACACTATCCTAGTTGAGACAACCTCCCTTCGAAACTGTGTCAAATTTGCTTCCTACTTATTCCAATGCTATGTTCTCCAAAAATCTTATTTAATACATACCTAGAGCCATATGAGAAGCCATCCTTCTGCCTGTGCCTTGTTGATATTTAATCTGAAGTATCATTGGGAGTCTTAAATTTTAGTTTTGATACTTTCCTCCATTTGCATGACCAAAGGAGCAACAAGAGTGGAATAATGTTATAACTTCTAATACATGAGTGGCTAACTGTAATACTTCTACTTTCTTTAAGTTTCTCTCGCTTGGGTTTTCCCTTTCGTTAACTCGTTTTGAGATTATCATTTGAGTCTTGATAGTGAAGTTTTGGAAGCTCTATTGCACTCTTGTTGCTGTTCGGTATATTTTTAAAGCGGATGGATACTTTAAACTTGTTTCCTTTAGAAAACAAGTGTTACTGTTGGATTCTCTGAGGATTGTTTTTGTCTGTTATCAGGTAATAGCTGAAAGCTTATCAGAGGAAGAGATCGCTGGATTAAAAGAAATGTTTAAGGCGATGGATACTGACAACAGTGGTGCAATCACATTTGATGAACTAAAAGCTGGTTTGAGAAGATATGGCTCTAACTTGAAGGAGTCAGAGATCCGTGATCTCATGGATGCAGTAAGATTATATGTTCTTGAAAAAAAAATGTTTCTGCTTTGGTGGTTGATGTTTTATGATATTGAAATCACATTTTAATATAAGTTTATTTGATCTTGGTGTATTTCTGTGACCTAATTTGACATGTCTTGAAATTTTTAAACCATTTTAATTTTATTGCATTCGATAAATTTAATAATGGATCTATCTTGGCACAAAATTTAGTATAGTCACTCACCATGTATTGGTGGAATTTTAAGGTCAACATTGTGTTTCTGCAACTCCCATTTTGACTATCCTGGGTTTCTTTGTCCCTGATTAAATGTGTTAATGTACTTGAAAGTGTATATATATATATATATATATATATATATATATTGATAAGTACTCAGAAGTATATTTAAGGGCATTGCTTTATCCACACTAGCTCCATAAGAAAAAATTATACACGAACTGATTTTGTCAGAGGAGGAAAGTGAAGAAAAAAGGTTTGTGACAAAATTAAACTTTAGGAAGCCTTCTAGTATTTGGATGATACTAGCTTGATGTGATTTGAGGAGTGTCCGGTGTCCCACTGCTGAGATTGAGGACTCTTGCTTGCCACCTATGTTACATGGACTCGTCTAAATGGGTGAAGTACCCGTGTCGGAATCCGACATGACTAAATTCTGTTTTGTTTTTTTCTTTCCATAACTGCAAACATTTGCCTGAGTTCTACCTTTGACAATTGAAGTTTTGTATGCTACAAATATAACATTGTATATATGTATTTTCTTGTTATTTAGTATATGATACAAATCATTAGATATCCTATCATATTATCCATCTTATTATACAAAAACAGTTTCTATGTTTCACATTATTGAGTCCATGAATCCTATTTCCCAAGGTTCACCAAATCAGAGACTCTGCACCCGTGTTGGACTCCAACACCTGTACATGTATCAATACAACATAGCTTGCCACAATGATGAGATTAAGGAGAAGTGGAAGACTTAGGTATTTTGTTAGGCATATTTTATTAGAGGGCAATCTTGTTGCTAATTTGTTGACTAGTGTTGTTTTCGTAAGAAGGCTTTATGTAGCTGTTTGCTTCCTCATCCAGAGGACTAATTTTCTACCTCTTCCTTCTCTTTCAATAAAATTCTTTCTTTAGTTATTGATAAATGATGATTTGACACATTAGAACAAAGGGACAAAGAATGCCCAATGCATATAAAAAAGAAAAGGTACAGTTGTTTGTCATTTCTCATGTAATGTTTGTACTTGAGCAAAAATGTAATTAGTGCAGTTTGTTTATTGGGCTTGTTGAACATAATCAGAAAATATTGTTATCTGTTTTCTTCTTCTTTTCTGTCATGTTACAAATTGCCTTTGCTTTTCAATGTGGGGGCACCCTGGATTTATGTGGTTATTGTGCCTAGAATGTGATTTTCATGTGTTCCATTGTGTTATATTTAGCTGATCGTGCTTAATCTATTTCAGGCTGATGTGGACAACAGTGGGACCATCGACTATGGGGAATTTATTGCTGCAACAGTTCATCTTAACAAGCTGGAACGTGAGGAACATCTCATTGCGGCATTTTCATACTTTGACAAGGATGGAAGTGGTTATATTACAGTTGATGAACTCCAGCAAGCTTGCTCAGAGCATAACATGACCGATGTTCTTCTTGAAGATATTATCAAAGAAGTTGATCAAGATAATGTAAGTAATGAATGTTTTGTGCTTCCAAAATGCCTCTTTCAGGAAATTATTATGCTCTTTAATTTTCAAAAGCACCTGATCTCTTCTGAAATACGGGTTAAAAGTACAATAGAAACCCCAGCGAGGAGTACAAAATCCCAATTGATCTGCATCTAGAGCTGGACGCAAGAACATGGGAGGGTCTAGCAGCCACTGAGAGGGCTGTATATTTACATTAGGTATATTGACAGGTAACCAATTCACATTGTTGTTTACAGTAGATGTTATCTGATCGGTTGCATAGTTGGCAAGAACATCTGCTACCATATCGTACAACGGATAATCCAAGTATCTTTAAGTAAGATGTCCACCACGAGTGCATCGCCTTGCCACATTAACCAAAGGCGTCCAGAAAAACCACAAGCAGGTACCCACACATAATTTGAGTAACCTAAGGATGGTAAGAGATGTTCAGATCATCGATCAGATGCCTTGGTCTCCGAGAGGAGGACCACCTCCGGTCTCTCAAGCTTTAGAAGCGCACACAGCACTTGAATTGCATGGGTGAGACCGAGACCCCTGCAATTCCAGATTACTGTTTTCATGGCGACTGGTGTCTGCAAACGGCAGACACTTGAACTGGTGTCTCTGATATACCCGAATCAGAATTGTTGATCTCCATAGGAGTAACTTCAAGGGAAAGTGGCGTTTTACGAAAATCCTCCCGCTCACGACATATAAGCTCTGGCATGGTTGAAGGCAAAGCTTCAGAAACTTATTCATATGGAAGTTGGACATTTTGTCAAGATACATGTTATAAAATACTTTTCTTAGGTGGAGGCAATAGTTGCATATGACCACCCAAAAACAGTTGCTGGGTCTGTAGGGAAGACAGATGGGGAATGGCAGTGACGATGGGGAGAACAGAGATAGGAGTGCATGCTCCACATGTTTGTATCACTTAGATGACATATGGCGTGTACTCAAATTTCCTGTTGAACCATGTGAAGCAAAGGATGGTGGTACGCAAGTAGATGTTATTGGGGAGGAGATGATGGTTGCACAGGAATTGAAGATGGTGTGGGAAGAAGTGTTGACATGTGAGGAAGTGCTGGCATGTGACACCAGTCTGATTATTGAGAGCTAACCTCAAATGTAGATGAGGTGGGTAGAAACGGGAGGATAGCTACACGTGAAGGGAAAAAGGTGGGGGCATGGGTTTCACAGAAGACAAAGAGGGGTGATTGTTGAGGTAGTAGGAGGTGGTTCCATGAGGATAGCTTTACCACGTGCAGAGTGAGCATGCTCAAGGGGTCTGAGTAAAAGTGATTTGACAGGTTCATGATTATCCGAGTCATAGTGAGTTGACTCTGGACGATTGGGCTTAGTAGTTGAAATAATAGGCGGAGAAACGCCTGCCATGAACCGCCCAAATATCCACTTAGGTTTAACCCGAGGTGTGGACTGAAGATTATGGTCTGGAATATGAACGTTCAAGATCTGAGTTAGGTTGAGTGGCGATTCTGGAGTGTGTGGTATTCTAGCGATTCTGGTTTGTGTAGTGCATGGCGACCTTCTGTATTTACTACAGTTATGTCATCCTCAACTTCGATTGAGGCCCGTCGTGAACGTTGTTACGTTTGGAGTATGGCGGTGTTGTCTGAGAGGTCTGCTTTAGTTACAGATGGGAGAGGTGGAGGTTGCCGTGGGAGAGGAGCTCAAGATCCGAATGAAACCAGGAAATGGACATACTATAATAAGATTGGCCATACGATATCATCCAACTAATCTTTTTAGGTCGTTATAGTCAGTTCTCAAGTCTTTGGATCTCTTTGTAACTTCTATGAAGAGATGCCTACTAACAGTATCCACATGGAAATGTCAATTATTTTGAAGAATCCCATGCCTGCAGATATTATTGTGACATGGATCTCTGATCTTTGTCTAAATTTGTACTATGGTAACTTCTTACTACTTTGCATTTCTAAATAACTGGACCATTTGCTTCTCTTTTAATATCTTCTCTATGTAAGCTAAAAGGAGGAATACTTAGGTATGCATGTTCACAAGATGATCTACCTGTGCTGTAGAAATGGCACCATTCTATGGGTCCTGTTTATGATATCTCCTAGGACAAAAGTTGACATACAATCAATTGCATCCTTTTGGATGAGCAGAATTTTTTTGGAACAATACAGACAAAAAGTTTATAAATCGGACGCTTTGAATCATATGTTCATGTCAAAATTTTGGCCTAGATGATATGCTAAGTGGGAGTCATCAAGTGGTGGGTCTCGAATCCTTGGCAAAGGATTCTATGGAATATTTAAGTCAGAGAGAGGTTGGAGTCCAACTGTCCTAACCAAAGTATTCTTCAACTAGAAAAAGCCTCGGCTATTTGCCATGGACTCATTTTTTTGTTTTATTTGTAGCTTGAATTAACACTCAATTTGCTGCTTTATTTATGTTTCAGGATGGTCGGATCGACTATGGGGAATTTGTTGCTATGATGACAAAGGGTAATGCAGGAATTGGAAGACGAACCATGCGTAACAGTCTGAATATCAGCATGAGAGATGCACCTGGGGCTTATTAACTTTTGATCACGCACACAATGTAGACAGGTAATCCTCATATTTTCATTTGTCTCCTTTCTTTCTTCCCTTCTCTAAAATTGTCGGAAATGACTATGAGAAAGAGTGGAGCCTTGTAAAGATGATACTTATCATTATTATCTCCAAAAGATGAAAGTGTGGGAGATAACACACTTGAAGTTGGAAAGGGCAAAATACTATTGTACCTTGAGCTTACATAATTCAAGATCTATGTGAAACAAAAGAAAGGGACAAAATCTCCTACTAAGTTTGCAATAAATAAATTGATTGATTTTTTTTTGTGCTAAACACTTCAATCCTATCAAATGAGATGAAATCTAACTATGGTACCCACTAAGTAGACCATAAGGACAGTCTACTTATGGCGCACTAGTACATGTGGTGCACATGCTGGTACATATGATACATATGCAGGGTAATCCATGGTTTGCTGTACCATTAAGTATTTTTCTGATGGTCCAGAGGAATTCAATAGATAAGATTGGTTATGAATCATCTTATTAGGTATGTGATCAGTGCAGTCAAAAGCATTAGGCGACGCCAAGGAGATTGAGGCTCCTAGAGCAAGGCAATGTCGAGGTGATAATTTATTTATTCATTTCATAGTTGAAATGAATAAAAATAGTATTGCAAAAAATTATGTATCTATTTATTGATTTGGAATGCACGAAAATGTTTTCAATTTAAACCTATGTTACTAGATACACCAAGGATATGACCTCGACATGGCATTTATACTTAAATTGAAGTATCTGATATGGATATGACATCCATATTACCGATAAAAAAAATAACATGACATCCATTTTGAATTATCCATGTAGCATAGTTTTAGACATATTTGAACGACCTAATCAAACTGGATTTTGATAAAATTTTACATAGTAGTAGATCTGGAAATCTACTTTCAGATTAAAAAAACGATTATCTAATTACGGAGGCACTCGAATTGTAAGATCTGTCTATGGTAATCAGACACTGAAATGATGGGTCAGACCCCTGCACGTGCACTACATTTGTGCATATTAGAAAAGAAATTTAGTCCTCTGTTGCAAAACTTGGACATCAAACTGTTTAACTTGTTATTTTGGTCTAATAATCTTGTGTTCGACCTGTGATGATGACAGGCTGTACAGCAAGGCCAGTAGAAAATTTTGGGATGGCTTTAAAGATGCAATTTTGGTTCTTCCCCAGCTCGGAAACCATGGGAGATGTTATGGAAGCCTCTGGTGATGGCGATTCTGTGGTTGAGCATTTAGCTATTCGTACCTGTTTGTGGCTGGACAATTTTTAAAACATTCCTAAATTAGTACGACTCCATTGAATGCAAGTTTTTCATGCTATTTGAAGTTTCCCAGTTTTGTTTGCCACTTCTTCCTTGTCTTCAGCGTCTCTTTGTATTTTTAGCGGAGTGCTGGCAACACTAGCTTTATCACTCACATGCCCACTTTATTGGGCGGCATCAACGAATGAGTGTTATGGTCCGGATTTTATGTTCATAAACGGCTGGTTTCAGTTAACAATAATAGGTAAAAGTTTTTTTGGATAGAGTATCTAAATCTCTTTTGCTAATGGCCTGCCATTTTGTGCTACATGAAGGGTTGACATTGCAAATCCAGACTGTTCATCTGGTAGAAGCCCGTCTGATTGCTCATGTGGTAGCCAGGCTTCTTTTTGCCACATGGCAGAGGCCTATTGGGCTAACTGGTTGTCTATACTTATATTCTGGATGGGTGGTCCAGAGTATCCACACCCATCTATAGTTATCTTCTATATGTATGCAAGAAGGTTATCTGGAGTGTAGACGTCTCTGCATAGACCAGCACTTTTCACGCCCCATATAGGAGGGTGTGGTCCATCCTGACTATCAATTTGACAGGCGGCCCTCTGGATTGGCTATGTGAACTTGTCTTGATCATGCCCGTGCGCTAACACGTATTGTACCTTACAAATGACAGCCATTGACTTTTTTAAATAGGAACAAAACGATAAATAACCTTGCATTTTATGCCACATATTGGATTGTGGGTTCGAATGAGGTCGTCAAACACGAAGATCCTTTGATGAGAAATTTTTTTGTGGCTAGCAATTTGCAGTGAAAATTGATGCTCACCATAATTATCATCATAGGCCCCATTCATTTCTGTCTAAAGTTGTTTTCTTTTGTTAAGTCAAAGTTTCTTAAATACTTTTTTCAAAACTTCAATTCATGTCCATTTTGGCATTTACCAATTAGATTCGTAGACTTATAAATACCTCATTGGTGCTGTTATTGGTCTCTGTTGAACATGACCAACCATCTCAGTTGATATCCTTCCATACATACATACATACATGCATACATTCTCAACACCTCCATTTTGGCTACGCTCACTTTATGAATATGTCAACATTTTGCTTATAAAAGATTGCTGGTTTTATTACTGTATTGTAAAAATTTGCTTTTAGTTTGGTATGCGTCAATCATATAGTACTTTGGAAGCACATCTCCACTTAACCACCCAACTCTAATTCTATGGCCATCCTCCTCCTCTTCCTATTGAGATCATCTATATGTTAGTCTTTACCAAAATTGCATTTCATATATTATGAATGTCATATACTATTTTAGTTTTACGTCTTTTAAAATATTCTTCTTCTCCGAAGCACTTTTCGGTTGGTGTAGTAGTGCTTTTCTGCCGGTCCGAAGCCTAGATGAAAGGGAGAGTTACGTTAAGTTGGCAGGTGGTGTAAAATTTCTCATATCTTATCATTTTTCTTGATCCAATGTTTCAGGCAGCTGGTGTAAAATTTCCCATATCTTATCATTTTTCTTGATCCAATGTTTCACTTTGTAGTGAAAATCAACGCTAGCACCCCTAAAAATGATGCATGCAAATAGAGCCCCCCGCCCGTACGAAGGAATGGTGATTGGTTGAGAATAAATGACATGATTGGAATGCCCCGTGCCAAATATAGCATTTTTTCACTTTATCAATCTCAATAACATTACCATTGGAGATGCTCTAAGCATAGTTAGGAAAAGAATCCATTAATCTATTATAGTCTAGACGGTTAGCAACCGAAAAAGAAATGGACAATGATACTATCATCCTAAGGATGACATCCTCCCTAAAATCCAGACCACTGAATAGTTTTCTTGATTTGTGTGATTTGAATCCTGAGGACATCAGCAATCTGACTAGGGACAACAGCTGCCTAGGGATGATAGTCACACTGCTCGAAGAAAATAACCTTTCAATGCATTGACAGTATACATTTGCTATTTCTTTTTATTTTATTTTTGTATTACAGTTAAAGTAACAATATAATAAACTATCAACAAACAACAGAAAGCTGAATTCAGTGAGATCAACGGCTATATCTCCTCCAAAATTGCAGTTTCGCGTCCAATTGCAATTTCCTGCAAAAACAGAAACCATAGGTAAGACGAAGAAGAAGCCAGTCACCATCTTAAAACCTTTACAACATCATCACACATCAGTAAAAGAAGAAATCTACGATACCCGTGAACAGACCCTGAGGACAGTATCCTCCACTAACCAGCAAATATAGTTGAAGTTCGGGGATCTGGAACCCATCAAACTATGTTCCCTATGTTATCTGGACCTTTAACCCTCAGGGTATCCACTGTGTCATGTAGTCTGTGTAGACACGACAAGACATGGGTATGGTTTGGGTATGAAATCTGTGTCAGATGTGGCTCAGAACTACCAAAATATTTTATATTAAAGTAATTTTATAAAAATTATAATAATTTTTTCTCAATGAATTACTATTTCCAGAGCCCATTTTGCTTCTCCCATTACTGTAGTGGATGAAGCAAAAAATGCTCTGGAGAAAGTAAGATGTCCTCTGGAAATAGCAACTCACTTTTTGAACTGCAAGAAAATAATAAAAGTACTAAAATTTTAACATTTTTATAAAATTAACTGTATTTGCTTATCAAAAATATATTAACTATATTTCCATGTCCTAGGACCCTATGATTTGGGGTCAAGAAAGTTTGACAGAGACTCAAATACATACCTGGTACCCATGCCAATACCCAGGAACACAGATGGTTCCTACTTATCATCTATGATGCCAAAAACCAACCTCATCAGAGACTATAGCTAACTAAACTATTGCATTCATTATGATGCGGAGAACAAACATGGCAAATGGTTCAGGAGTGTATCGAACAGATGGTTTTGGCATAGGAGATCTAGGTATAGTAGGTCCAGCCCCTTCGCTTGTGTGCTAGTATGGGGATGGTATACCTTCCTTATGGCCAATCCACCCGGTGGGTGTGTTCATCAGAAATTGAAACCCAATTAAAAGCTGAGTAGGAACTAAGGTAAGCATCTTGGATAAGTCTACAGATTTCAACTTGCCTTCAACTTCCCATCTTTTGAGAAAATGCATCTTGATGTGATAGCATGCTCATGCTCTAACAACCATCCAACTTCCCCGCAAGTTTCACCATCTTCTCTTTCTTTTAGTGAACACCATAACTGCTTTGGGAGCAATACAAGACTCTGATGTCTTACCAATTTTCCTGGCTTGTCATCTACAAGCTCTTGGAAAATATTCTGGAGGAATCAAGATTAGTTTAGAATTACATAGAAACATGGTAACAGGTCACAATCTATTTAACACATTCACATATGCACTTTTATAAAGAAAAGTGGAACTACAAATATATAACCAAATTCAACAACAATGGATAAAGGACTAGCACTAAAGACACTCCATAAGTTCTTGTCACTCTGCAGGGCCAACCTGCTTAGGGAACAAGAGAGATATTAAAGAACTTAAGGGAGTTCTCTCAAGATTCTTCCTTTAGCAGTAACTATACAAATAAGGTCCCTACAGCTAGCTAATAAAAAAACCTTAAGAATGTTTCTATCATAATTTGTGACCTTCTCAAAAAAGTTACTTTTGCAAAATAACCCAATTTAAAACCAAACTATGAAAGTCTCAGGAGCAAGAACCTACCAATTGCATTTCACAAAGTAAATTTCAATACCTGTGTTATAAAAGAAAGAAGAAAAAGACCATACTGTTTTTCATTTGTATCTCTACAAGAGTGTGGAGTTTGGACATTAATTTAGCGGAATGCATAAAGAGGAAAAGGGTCCATTGCCATATGAACAATGTTGACAACTCTGGAAAGCTACTAAATAACCATATTCAAATTTCTGGAGTATACTTAATATAAGCAAGAAAGTTGCTCTTAGACTGATTATATTGATGGTACCCAAATCTTCCAGGAAAATTTGCACTTCATGCTGATAAGTGGGAAAAACCATATTGGAAAAAATTAAGGAAATTCAGAAACTCACAGTTTGAGGATGTTGAAAGCTGGCAACAACATTGGAACTTTTCCACACCCCCATAGCTTCTGAACCTTTCATGGCATCTGTAGAAGCAAATCCCGTATCCCGAATAGCACATCCACCAAGTTGTTCTCCATTTCTGAATGGTCCATACCATTGCTCACGAAAGACCTTGATATTCTGCAACGACAACACTGTCTTATCTACACGAACAACCTGAATTATCCTCACACGTGACTCCTTATTCTGTGGATCAACTAGGCAATGCTCCAACTCCAGCAATCTGAATGCACCATTATCCTCCATGGGCCAGACAGCTACATAACATCCACTTGAGTGATAGGCAAATGCAGAAACTTTGTTATCTGCACCCCCTATATTCCTCTCATCAATGGTATACCGTGTTGCAGCATCGGCTTCACATCCAACAGTAGGAAGTAGCTTTATCAATTTATATGCAAGAACACACTCCTCTGAATCGGCCAGAGTGGGGCATTGAGTCTGCCAATCAAACACCTGAACCTCCCACTCCCTATAAGCTTCGGGTACAACATTCTCAGGAAGTTCAATTGGCTTTCCTTTGCTTGTGAATTCTGCCCCGTACCCATCCCATTCGCCAGATACATTGCTAGCAAACTCCCCCCACTCTGAAATAAATGAAAGGAAAATACAAGATTAAATAATGACACCTCATTACCTTCAAAGGATAAATGTGTGTGGAAATTCACATTTAACACACACATGAACTTGATAATCAAAAGGAAACCGTAATTCGATTTTTTTTTTCGTTAAAAATTATGTACATCTTAGATAGCTTACCAGATTTTGGGTAATTTTTTTAACTGTATCAACACGTTGGGATCTCAGGTTTCTTGTGGTTACGCACCCCACTGCCCCACAGGAAAAAGTTCCCCACAGGGTAAATTTTTTGGAAGATAAAATACTGAATACATCCACGGTTTTGCAGGAAAGATATGATATCGGATCAAATTTTCCTGTTTTTTTTTTTTTTGTGGAGAAAGTCCAAACTTTGCTGAAGTTGCTAACTTGCTATTATAATAAATTTTACTCGCTGAGAATAAAATAACAGAAAAACTGAAAGTCATGAACAAACTTTTCCATTAAAGATTGCATTGTTGTCCAACTCCCTAAAAGCCTAGAAAATTGCAAGCCGATTTAGTGAATCAAGTGGTCATGTAATTGGAACCGAACTGTGATTCAACAGCTCGAGTTTTTACATTTTAATACTCCATGAATTCCTTCTTTTTGATTTCTGAGAGCGGAAACCATTAGCAAATTTCCAGTGTGAAGTTAAGCTCGAAATCGGATTGAAACAAGCAGAAGCTTCAGAGAAAAATCGAGAATTTGAATTTGGAGGAGGATAACTTACTAGTGGTAACCGAATTTGAGCTCTCCTCATGAACTTCGATATCAGAGGCGACCTTTGTTGCAGAGACAGAAATCGAAATTCGCTTGTGAGATTGGAGGTGTTCAGGTAGAGATAGAGATTTGGGAACGAATTTAGGGTTTCGAAGCTTTAAAAGTGGGAAATCGAGAGGAATTAAGGTTTTGTTTTGGGAGAGAATATTTGCAGAAAATGCCATTCCTCTCCCTCTCTCCCTCTCTTCCTCTCTATCCTCCGAGACAGAGATGAGACGATGGTCGAATAAAACTGCGGGGAAATGTGTGGCGGGTGGACTGGAGGGTGTTTGTACGAACACAGGTGTCAAGCAAGTAAAACTCGATTGATCAATGAAGCCGATTGCGGCCCACAATGAGCCACATGGCACATTTTTAGATGATATTGACTGTATGTCAAATATCAACCTGATTACTGAGCATTATTTGGGCACAGGGTCCAAAGGTTTGAAATCACTAATCAGGCTGATTTTTGGTTTGTAGGTCCACCTAGGGATTGACTAAACATCGATGCAGTCATCACTCTAAGAATATGCCACGTGGCTCATCTTGTGGGCCGTCAACGGCTTCACAGACCGTCCACGGTTAGCAAAAATTTTACGCTGTTGAAAAGCCAAAAGAAATTGGAAACTTAAATTACGAACATGCCCCTTGAGTGTATGGGAAGTTGGGACCCACAGTTCCCAAGTAAGTAGATCATACGTCTGCGATGGTTGGGATCATTGAAGCCCAAAGACCAATGGGTCCCACATAAGGAGATGTTTAAGATCAAATCATCAAAGTTCAAACGTTAACATAAAGTCATAAAAATCTTCGGCCGTGAGGCGAGAGACCTTGGAGTGGGACCCATTAAAATTCTGAGGTGCATCAACGGCGTCGTTCGGCAAAAAGTGGACCCGAAGTGGACTCCTTAAACGGCACTCAGCCCATGAGGCCATTTTTGTCATTTCACGACTGAGTATATATCGATCGCTTGGAACAATATCGCCATTTGTTAGAGAAGAAAAAAGGAAGAAAGAGAAGTAGAAAGGGGAGGGACTAGGGAGACTTGGAAAGTTTTAATGGCGTTTATGAGAGGAGAGCCATTGGTGGCGAAGCTCGCAGTGCTGGCGAAGTACGTTGTTCTTCCAGGGGCCATGGCCGCTGCTTTGATCTACTCCCCGCAACAAGACCCTAACAAGAAGGATGGAACCAAGTAGTTGATCTTCTCTTTCCAGGTTCGATTCTTTCCTCTCTGATTTCCAGAATAAGGATTAGGGTTTACAATTGAATCATTATCAATTTCTTCTCTAGTGGTTGGTCTTGATCTTGGAAGTAGGGTTTTCATAGATTCCTAAATGGATTTGATCTTCTGTTTTGATTCTTAATTTAGTCAATTAAGTACCTGAGAACTCAGAATACTAGACTACTATTGGAAAAATAAAGAGAAAAGAATAGAAAAGAAAGAAGAAAGGAGAAGATGTAGAACAAGCTTCGAGGTGCAGAACAATCGCTCTCTTCAAAGCAACAATTGCACCCACTCCAATGGTTATTAGAGTATGCAAACGTATTCTGGCAATCTTGCCTCCAAGATACAACAAAGCTTTCCAACCTGATCGACTTTTCCCGTTGATCTGGGTTCTAACAATCGCCACTGCATGCTGAAGATGGGAAGTAGAAGTTACTAGACTTCCACAAAGGACAGAGGTTTGTTTGGAAGAGCAAAGAGTAACTTATCTGGTGTAGAAGGACGAAGTGGTTATTTATAATTTGTATCAATAGGGATATTTTTGTCATTAAAAAATGTTGAAGTGGTCATTTATAAATTGTCTTGAAGGATTAGAGGGGAAACATGGTATTACAAAAGTTTCACTTAAGTTTTCAATTCAATGTGTGCTTAAGTTGAAGTAAAGCAAGAAGTAACTTCTTGAGAAGTCAGAAGCCAAATCTTTTGGCTTCTGTTTGTAGTCAATGTTGAGATGAATGTGTGGTAAGACATGGAAAGACAAAATTAGAAATGAATGCATTCGTGAAAATATAGGAGTAACCCCAGTAAGTGACAAAATGAGGGAAAGTCGATTGAAATGGTTTGGTCATATGCCAATACTGATGAGGAGGAATGTGCAATTTGAAATGCGAAATGGCAAGGTGAAGGACAAAACAGACGTGGAATGAGGTTCTGAGAGGAGATTTCAAGAAACTTGCTTTAACGGAAGAGATGGCTTTTGATAGGATTGAATGGAAGAACAAGATTCGTTCAGTAGACCCCATACCGTTGGGAAAAGGCTTATGATGATGATACTCCAACCGTCTAAGGAACACCAATTATGTTTATCAATCAACCGCAGTGATCTAATCGTGTCTGATCATGATCATCAACTATGATCTAACTTGAACAATCAAGAGATCAATCTATTTTAACTTCGATCAATGATTGTGGTTTAACACTACGCTTTGACAATCAAAATAGATTATCTCTAAGTATCATACACACCAGTGTATAATATACCACAACAATATCTTTACTAAAGTGATTCTTGTGCATAGATGGTGTCTTTTGGACTTGAACCTTTACATAGTGTAAATATATCAAAGATTTATCAAAGCGCTTAGTGAACTAAAGTCTTGAATTAAGGACTTTATTAGGAGAGTCTGGATATACCACACATAATCTTTCAAGTAGTCTATGTGTTCTTTATATGCCAGCACATTTCTGGCCCTGTGCTCAATACTTGATTTCTTAAGTGCTTTCGAGATAAGCCTATGATATCATTTGAAGCAGCCTTCTTTTGCACTTAAATAGGTGAATCTATTAGAAGTACGCCTATAACTTACCATATTCCAATCAATAAGGTTATAGATACATTGAGAGATTTCTCTTATCCTCTTTTTTTAACATTATAGGATCATGCAATTAACATCTCCAGGATGGATTGTTTAGGATTAATGTTGCACATCTTTTACAAAAACATAAATTGATTTGTTTTAACCACATTGAAACTTGAATTTAGAATTTTTTGAATTCATGTTGGCTTTCCATCACTGTTTGTTTGTCAAAATTATACACTTCAAGCCCATCCCCCTTGATGTTTTCCAAATCATATCCATGGAGCGGCCTTTGGTCGAAGGATTGGCCAAATTTTCTTCGGACATAATAACAGACCTGACTCAAGCATCCTCAACTCCGAAAGGCTTTAAAGTGCGTTGTTAGCGGTAAAGTCCTCTGGTTTTTCCATGAGAGGACCAAACAAATTGAAGTTGACTACCACTTCATCAGAGAGAGTTGAAAATTGAAAAATTTGTACTCTGTATGTGAAGTCAGAATATTAGCTAGATGATGTATTTACCAAGGCATCGAGTCATATGAGGAGTGATTTCTCTTGTTCCACGCTGGGTATATATGATATTTATGCTCCAAGCTTGAGTAGGAGTGTTACCCTCAACCTGCGGTGATTATTGTGATCCACGATAAGCCAATTGATTTGCGTCACAACACCAAATCATCAACCTGAAAGTATGTGATCTTCACTTTCTTAGCATAGGCATGAGCCATCCTTCTCTGGTATTTGTTCATATGATCGAGTGCCCTCAACCGCTTCTCATCGAGAAGGTAAAGTTGTGCTAACCTCTTCCTTTCTTTTTCAGCTTCAGTTACCTCACTCAATCACGATTTGTTTTTACCTCTCTATTATCCTGATCTGACTATGACCTATCTATTGAATTGATCTCTTTCCATACCGCCTGCCGTCGAGTACCTACACGAGAAAATGGATTTTATGTAACACATGGGTGGTTATGTACTTTTACCTTTATTACAACATTAATACATATAGTAATTGTGAGGTTTAACTAGTGTATGTTCAAGATACTAGCTCGACTTCCTCTGCTCATCTCAGAACCCTAATTTACTTACAATTATCTTTGAAGGGGTCAGAAGCCAATTGTTGGTAGTGGGGAAAAAAGACTCTTTTGGTAGGTTAGGAAAGCAATGATAGCTTAAGTTGAAATAACATTCTTTTAGAAAAATGACAACTCATAGTTACATGGAGGGTTAAATAGTCTTAAGATAATGTCTGTGTGGATGTGCAATCAATAAATTTATTTAATCCACCACACAAAGAATGGAGTTAAGCAATTATAGAAGTGGCCATATTTTTTACACTACTGTCACTTGGAGATTCACCTCTTTTATAGATCATAATACCACTGTTGAGATTTGATTGTTTTTTTCTTTCATACACTTTGAGAATGATTCTTTGGTCAGAAAGGATGTGCATACTTCCTTGTACATAGGCAACTCTATTCCCAAAGCACTATACAATTTTTCCTCTCTCTCTCTCTCTCTCTATTTTTTTGATCAGTAATTTTTCCTCTTTTTAATTTTAAAAGAAAGCATGAACTGCTTGTTCTCTTTGTTGGTGGATTCATAAGCTCACCCATTATATGCATTTTAAGTTCTGAATTCAAAGAGTTGAAGTGTGAGGCCAATGATTAATTACTACATCTACTTTCATTCCAGATTTGGATTCCCTCCAAGTTCCAACACATATCCTATGATGCTTTATGCTATTATAAGTATTTGAAAGTCATTATAATCTGTGTGAGCTAAAAGGGTTTCATAAATAAGGTCATGACAGGCATTGAGTCTTGTTCTAGGAGGTTGATTGCACTGTTCTATCTATGCTGATCCATTAGGATCACTGCACGTTGGTTGTTGTAGAAATCCTTGTTACACATTTCACCTTATATTTCCCTCATCATAAGGCCTAATTCGGAATAACCTTTTGGTCAACTTGATGGAACTTTCTTCGCTGGTGTCTAAAGCTGTTCTTTTGAGAAGTCCAATTTGTATATGTAGATTTATAGTCCACTTTTAGGGTTTTGAGCTATGATACCCGGATACTTCAAAATGGGTGCCGTATCCGTGTTGTGTCCATATCGGATACTCCCATTTTAAGTGTAAATACCGTATCAACACCGTATCAGCCCTGTATCCTTGCCTTGTCTGTGTAACATAGGTTTTGGGAAGGGAATATAGCATTGTAGAAGGATTTGGGAGGTGTGACATTGAGAGAAACCAGTCTCCATGAGCTCCAGAATTAGTGGCCATAGCCTGGAGCTCTGTCTTGGTTCCCTTGCTTCAATTATTTTGAGGATGTTGCCACTCTGCCGAATGGTGATGGTGGCAGACATGACTTTTCCAGTCTCACTTAGGGGGCATTTGGGAACACAAAAAAGTAACTTCTTGATTTGATTAAGTCAGGAAGTTGAAAAGACAGTTTGGATTATGTTTATCTTTTAACTTCTAGTAGTTAAGAATCGACTACAAACAGAAGCTAAAAAATTTGGTTTTTGACTTCTCAAGAAGTTACTTCTTCTTGCTTTGCTTCATTTTAAGCACATGTTGAATTGAAAACTTAAGTGCAACTTTTTTAATACCATATTTGCGCTTTAATCCTTAAAGACAACTTACAACTGACCACTTCCACCAATTTCAATTACAAAAATATCTCTATAAGCCTATAGTACAGATTATAAATGACCACTTCGTCCTTCCACATCAAATAAGTTAGTTTTTTTCCTTCCAAACACACGAAACTTCTACTAGAAGTAGAGTGCTTCTACTTCTCGTTCCCAAACGGGGCTTTAGTGATGTCCTACATTTAGCTTGTTGAAACTCAGGTGGCACTTGAATCCTCATGGGCTAGAGCCTAGGACCATCTGGCAAGATTCCTGTGTTTGATCCACTTTTAGAATGTGGTGAAGCTCCCTTCCATTTGATTGTTTTGTTTCTAAGGTACCGCAAGAAAATCAGTGTCCTGTACTGTAACTATGTGATCATGAGCTTAACTTCTGAAGTGGAGGATGACTCAATACTGTATGCAAATGTGCACGTTATAGAATGGGAGGAGAAAATATCAACTATCAAAAGCAAACAGATTGAAATTTGCTGATGCATCTTCTATAAAATCGAAAATTATATCTGTTCATATTAGTGATTCGCGTGCACAAAATTTTGAGGCATTACAATTGAAATATCAAACTTCTGCTCTGCCTCTGTTTTTTGGCAACACGAGGTATTATGCATTCCTCTTTCTGTGATTTCAGTAGATGAATTACTCAAACTGAGATTCATATATAATTAGGAATTTTCTGTTGCAGAGATTTTCAGCTGCTTGGGGATGCGCATTCAGAATGCTTGCTGTCCTGTTGGATCGCTCTGGTTTGCATTTTCTTTGGTTTTTTTTTATCCCAAATGTGGCTAGAGATATTCCTCACGGGTCTCCAGATATCTGTGCTTGACTTGATCTAAATTTGAATAATATGGTGAGTTCAGCTTGTATGTTTGTTTGTGAAGAGCTACAAGCAACCCACTTTGTTTTGTTTCACCAAGAACAAATGTGACTCGAATCTTAGCCCGTCTTGTTACCATGATTTGGCTTTCAACGTAAATCTGAAACATGAATGTCTCTTCTGATGGTTTCATGCTTGAAATATGAAAACCATTCGAATTGCTACCATTATTAAATGGTCTTGAGGGTTCTTACACCTTGAATCACACTTTCCCGTGTCTGAACATTTGACAGAAGTGCATTGCCTTATGTCACTCAGTGGAATCAATTGCGAACCCACGTTGTTGGAAGGAGAGCATTTTTAATATGGTCTACTTGTAAGCTACCAAATCGGGCCTCCTAAAATATTAATACAGGAAACAATATATATATATATATATAGGCGCATGATTAATTACATCAATACGGACTATACATATCATTGGTTGTGAATTCTGCATCAAGATCTAAGTGACTGCATCTCTAACCATACATTCCCAAAACACACAAATCACGTACTGGAACCATGCATCATGTTGCATGCTTGCATTGACCTTAGCACTCTGACATGATACTTTAAATGCAGTTAATTTTTTCTTTGATTTAACAATACTAGTTACCATTAGCAATCCAAGTTTGTATTAGTCCATCTCTTTAGATTGCCTGAGCTTGTTGGCCCAACAAAAGAGGCGGGCCTGGAATGAAATGTTTTTATCTATTATCTGGTTGTGATTCTACTAACCTCTGTTCAAATTGCATTGCAAAATTGTCTCAGTTGTTAGCTGTCAAAAATATATTAGCTGGTTAGGATGTAACTTATGGTTGTGATTCTTGGGTCATGACTAATCCTTGAGACGACCCACTGTTTGAACAGCCAAGTTCAAAGCAATCGATGGTGAAGTTAACAGTCATGTTGTCTAGAGCCCAAGATCCGACCATACTTTAATTCTCGATATAGATGCTACATAGTTGGTTCTCATCCTTAAAAGATTGGAGTGTAATAGGAGCATCCGCTGACAAAAAGGATCTCCCTAAGAAGATCAGCTGATGGCCGTTGATTTGTCGGCTTTTCTTTCCTTTTTATTTCATGTACCTTTGGAGCTTGTTTTATTTTTGGTGCCTCACTTTGGCTTAGAGCAGCTGATGTTCCTCTTGGGTTCTTAAGGGAGTCAGGGTGCAGCCAGGCCTGAGCAAATCTTCTGAACCCCCAAACCGATGGTGGCTATTAGGGAGGTCCATGTACTATCCAAACCTATTAATATCACCGCCTGACTCGAAGAATCTTCATGATCACAATGTTTTATATTTGTCGCCATGATCATAAACTCAAGACTAGTTCTACACATTGCTGGACCCAAAGCTTGGATATAGGAGGCTCATGTCAGGTTGACAGTTGATGCAAAATTACATGATCTGAATGGTCTGACCCCAAATGGTCGGGATAAGGCATGGATGATGATCAATCACCATGATGATAAAAGTGGAAGCTTTTGTGCAGTGTTGTGCACCAGTTTTTAGCCCACCAAATTATGGGTCTTTAGTCAGTTGGGTAGAGTATAAATGGTTTATAGTTATACTAACCAACTCACTAATGTTTTAGCCCACAGGCTCAATTTTTTCATTAAATGAATGCCATCTCAGTGCTATCGACAGCACCGAGTGCGGATGTCATGCATCTCATTACCAAGGAGCATACATCTCGATCGCACACCGTCCAAGCCATGTACTAGTCACATAAGTGCATTTTTTTTTTCTATTTTGCTAAGAGCCTAAAATGTATCCATAGTTGTCTTCAAGCTTCGAGCTTTGCTTGCCTCTCATTCATATAGAGATCCAGTTTTACAAACCCATGACGGCCTTGGAGCGCCATCATGCATTCATTAGCATCCATGGACAACGCTCCTATGGTAATAAAATCGGAAAATTGCAGAAAAGAAAATAAACTTTAATTTATTTACAAAAAAGAATACAACTTTTCGCAAATCCCAAAAAAGAAAACGAAACGCCCTTCGTCTGCTGTCAGTCCAATCAGTCGTCGACTGACTAATGAATGACTGATGGCTGACACGTCTGACAAACGCCCTTTTAAAGGGCGTTTATTCTTGAGAAATTTTAAAAAAACATCCCATAATTCCTCAACTTCTAAACCAATCTACGAATATGGGAATGATCTGAATTTTTGTGAGGATGATCTCCTCACCGTAGAGATCATCCTCACCAAAAATCAGCCATTGATTCATCTTCTGGGTACGCCAAAATGGGCGTAAAATTTGGGGTATCAAAAAACGCCCTTTAAAAGGGCGTTTATCAGTAAAAAACGCCCTTTAAAAGGGCGTTTTCTACTGACACACGCCCTTTAAAATAACGTCTGTCAGGTTGTCAGATGTCGGACCGACACTGACAGACGTTTTTCAAAAAGGCGTTTATTACTGAAAAACGCCATTTTAAAGAATGTTTTTCAGAAAAAACGCCCTTTTAAAGAACGTTTTTTTAATAAACATCGCCACGTCATGAAACGCCCTTTTAAAGAGCGTTTCGTTTTCTTTTTTGGGATTTGCGAAAACTTGTATTCTTTTTTGTAAATGAATTAAAGTTGGTTTTCTTTTATGCAATTTTCCCTAATAAAATCTACTCATAAAAATGGACGGCATATCAAAAAACAAAAAAAATAAAAAAAGAAGTCCATGCGAAAACAAACAAAAACCACACGGATGTAGAGTAGAGCAGGTCATCAATCATAAATAAGGTGACGTAAAGTGCTAAAACCCCAATCCCATCTATCACTTCTCTCAAGAGTTTCGAATATCCAACCCAACCCAACCCAACCCAACCGAGTAAAACTTCCATCACACGAAATTGTAAATCACACAAAACACAGCCAATGAGTTCTCTGCACGTACACAAGTGCTTTTGCAACGTACCCATGTGCTTTGCTTTTATAGGTGTACGTGTCGAGAACTCATTGGCTGTGTTCTGTGTGATTTGCAATCCCATTGTGATGGAAGTTTTACTCAACCCAACCCAACCCAACCGAACGAGAGAGAGAGAGAGACTGTTTAAGATCAGAACTTTGATGACGGACACGTTGATGACGGACAATAGTGTGAACCACGTGGCATACTCTTAGTGACCATTAACCGTCTGGATGTTTGTCCAAAAATCAGCCAGATTAGTGACTTTTAACGTTCGGTTGGAGTCATTTTCATGGGTTGAGCATTAATTGGCCTGTGTTCCCCGTGACACGGACCGTCAGTCGTCCGTCAAGTTCTATTCATGGCTTAACGTGGGTAGAAGTGTAGAACTTCGATGAGGACGAGGCGACTACATTATGATCCACGTGGCACATTTTTAGAGACCACTGACCATATGGATGTTTGGCCCATCCCTAGGTGGACTTACATGCCAAAAATCAGCCTGATTAGTTATTTCAAATCTTTCCATCTTCGTACCCCAAATAATGCTGGAATTCCACGATTATAAATCAACTGAATTATAGCGATTCCAATTGGTCTGTGGGTCCACCTACGGTTGGGCCAAACATCATACTCTCAGCAATATCTAAGAGTGTACAACTTAGCTCATACTGTGGTCCGTCTACATTACGTCCGTTATCAAAATTATATTGAGAACCAAAGAATGAACCATCCCTTGGTGGCCTACGTACCAAAATTCAGCCTGATTATGATTTCAAACCTTTAGATCTTTGTACACATGGCCCTCTCGATACAAAGTTGAGGCCTAAGGTGAAAACTCTATAGTTATACTTGAAAACTATTCTTGAAAACAAAAAACTACTGAAAAAATTTAGATACAGAGGACTCCCGTTGTGGTAATACGCATCATTTTTTGGGCCCAATGACTGCTTTGTGGATAAACAAACTAAAAATCGGCTTCGTACTGATTTCTAGCCACTGGATTTACCACCCAAAAAATATGCTTGAATCCAACGGCTAGAATCATGTCCTTAAAACTACTAAAATCTATGGCTAGAGATAATTAATCAGGTTGATTTTTGGTTCGTATATCCAATAAAGGGTGGGCTAAAAGTCCATGTGGTTAGTGGGAGCTGGACTGGGGCCGTTCTCTCACCAAGGGCCTTAGGCACTAGGGTTGGGCCAAACATCCATACCGTCAGCAATCTCACCACGTGGCTCACACTGTGGTCCGTCATCAAAGTTCTACCGTCCTCCCTCTCTCCCAAAAAATAATAAAGAAGAGAGAAAACGAGAAAATCTAAAGCAATCTTTAAAGTTTAAACAATTAAGTCCTAATCTGCAGAAGATCTCAATTATATATATGAGAGGCATAGACAAAAACAGTACATATATTTAGATTCCATATATGTAAATAAAGATCTCAAGCATCCAAAGGTCCAGATTCTCTGACGGGACGATCTAACATCATCTGAAAGCCGGCCCTGTCGAAAGCCATTGAGGTGGACATCTCATGAACAGTATCTGCAACAGCTGAAAACCCTAAAACCGTACAACCCATGTCAAATGACAATGGGTTTTGGCATGGATTTTGATGATTTTTATCAACCCACTGCAAGTTTGCATCAAGTGGTTGAAAATGGGAAAAGTTGGTATCTGTCCTGCACTGTTTAGGATCATGAGTGGGTCCCTTCGAACTGCACCCTTGATGTGAGAGGAGGGTTTTGAAGAGGATGGATGGTGATGGGCCTGATGGGCCTGTGTCTATGGAGGTTGTTGAAAAGGTAATTGGTTGGAAACTTGTGGGAAAAAGGTGGGGTTGAGAAACACTAGGGCTTATTAAGCTGCTTTCTTGGTGAATGAGATAAGGGTTTTGGAGGGTTTGTATAGGAGATTGAGATCCTCCTAATAGTGTTGGGGATTCAAGCAGTGGATGATGCAATGAAGTGGAGGTGGAGGAAGAAGCTTCTGGAAGGTAGCTGTTGGCTTGGAAAAATGGGGTTCTCTTCTCTCCTCCCGTCTTGTGAATAATTCTGCAAATAACCCATTCCTCCTGCAAACATAACCCATTTGCATACATGCAGCAAGGTTTAAGAGCAAAAAATCTTAATATGCTTAATAAAAATAAAAAAATAAAAAATGTTCAAAATTAATAAAGAAAAGGGTCGGGTTCAAGGGACCCCATTTCTGACCCCCATCTTGGCGTACCCACGTCGAAGATGAATCAATGGCTGATTTTTGGTGGGGATTATAACCTTACCATATAGATCAACCCAACAAAAAATCAGCCCATTGTGAAATTTCCAACCCCATCAAATGTGGTTTTACAGTTACACGGTAAAAATGGTCCATAATGCTTCAGCTTCTAAACCAGTCTATGAATATCAGAATGATTTGAATTTTTGTGAGGATGATCTCCTCACCATAGAGATCATCCCCACCAAAAATCAGCCATTCATTCATCTTCCACGTGGGTACGCCAAGATGGGGGTCAGAAATGGGGTCCCTTGAGCCCGACCCGAAAGAAAATTACAAAACTCTTACCTTGAATGCGTTAGATAATTTTGAATGATCTTTAAAAAAAAAAGAATAGTCGTGTCATTCTTGAAAAATCATCCAAAAACACAGCGCAATGTAATGAAAAGTAGACAAATTTTTTTAGGAAAAGTAAAAAATTAGACAGAATTTTTATTCTGAAAGGACCCCAAATGTCCGTATAGGAGTGCATCAAAAGAATTAGATGAACGACGACTTGGAAAAATAAAAATTAGAAATATTTTTTATTCTGAAAGGACCCCAAATGTTCGTATGGACTGCATCAAAAGAATTAGCTGATCGACTCTCAAGACGACGTGGAAAAATAAAAATTAGACAAATTTTTCATTCTGAAAGGACCCTAAATGTTAGTGTGGACTGCATCAAAAGAATTAGATGAACGACTCTCGAGACGACGTGGAAAAATAAAAATTAGAAAAATTTTCATTCTGAAAGGACCCCAAATGTTCGTCTGGACTCTGGACTACATCAAAAGAATTAGCTGAAGGACGCTCGAGACGATGAGGAAAAGTGGAAAAGAATTCCGGTGATGCTTGACTCTTTGTTTTTTTTTTTATTTTTTTACTCTGCATTAATTTTTGTAATTGATAGAAATTTGAAACCCGTATCTCATTTTTTTTTTTTTTTGAATTTGTAAATTTGTAGTTAGATGAATTTTAAGACCATAATTGTGTTAATTTTAACAGTAATTAACCTTTACTTTCTTACTTTTAATCTATTTTAAAAAAAAAGTGGCACTAAAGTCCGCCAATTAACAACAGAAAAAAAGTCAACCCAAAGGAGAGACTTTTCACAAACATGCAGCAAGAGGCGGAGGTAATTTTACCATGTCACCGACAGCGCAGGTTAGAATTGCGAGAGAGGATAAATCTTAAACTTATACCTTACAGGTGTGGCGAGAGGAGAAGTCGCCGTCGAGACGATACTCGTGCATGACCCACCTGGTCTTCTCACCTCTGGGAGCTCTTCCCTTGTAGAAAACTAGGGTTTTCTTCATACCCAGTAGGGTTTTGTTTGAAGCACTGTGAACCTCTCTATCTTTGCCTGTGGCTTTCCAATATCCAGCTTCCGTTGCTCTGTTTGTTCTCAACCCAGTTGGGTACTTTCTGTCTCTCGGGCTAAAGAAATACCACTCTCTCTCCCCCATCTTTGCTATATCTTAAAAATGAAAAAAAAAATCTATATAAACACAATGAGAGAGTGAGAGAGAGAGAGAGAGAGAGAGAGAGAGAGAGAGAGAGAGAGAGAGAGAGAGAGAGAGACCTGGAAGCTCCCAAGGTTCACATCTATTAAGATCAAGGTCTGGAATCTGGACACCAGAAAAGCTTCCATTAAAGACTTTTGAAGCTAAATAAAAGGTTATAAGCTCTTCATCAGTTGGGTGAAACCTAAACCCAGGAGGCAATCCTTGCTCGTTTCTGTCTTCTCCATGCAATTCACATACTACTTCTTCCATGCTCAACATCAACACACACTATCTGTTAAAAATCCAGAGAGAGAGAGAGAGAGGTAGGTTTTTGTAGGCCGAATATGAACGGTCTCTGCACCTGAAGAGGCTCGAAAGAGGAAAAATAAAAGTTGGGGAGTTAATGCGAAGTTGGTTGCAGAGATTTATGCGTGCGTGTGTGAGCATGTTTGAGATATTTGTCTCAGATTTCTAGAGAGATACACGAGAGCTGATATCATTATCAGAAAAATCTTTGATGTACTCGGAAGACTTCAAAATCCCAAATATGCCACATTTGGAGCATGAATGTTTGGACCAAAGATCAGCTTGATTGGTGATTTATAACTGCATGTTAAAAACCATGTTATTAAAATGCTAAATCCAATGGCTATAAATCACTAATTATACTGATTTTTGATCTGTAGATTGATCATCAAGAGGTGGACACAAGATCCATAAGGTAAGTCATAAGTGGGCCCTAAAGAGTACTCCACGTGGCTTTTTGTAGGGGGACTTTCAGATCATTATCATCAACACCTAAGTTTATATACCACTTATACGTGAGATGAACTCTTTATGATTAATTAATTTATGGTGATCGAATGTATGGTCCATATTATGTGGGTCCCACCTTCTGATTGTACAATTCAGTGAATCTACTAACATACGCCGTATCGGAATTGGATAACATAACAATCAAGGAACTGAGCAACATTTACAGTTTTCCCACGTAGGCTTAAGTAAGCATTTGGTGACTAAACGAAAGAAATAAATAAATAAAGCAAGCATCGAATGCGTGCCTATTCCATTATAGGGTTACATACGCCTAAGTGCGTAGGTTAAAATTTGCACTTAGCTATGGTGCACAGGCCTGCATCATCTACATTGCATTATCATTCATGAAATGCCATGTATTTGATCCACCGACTAATTGGTTCCGACCGTCCAATGGCCGTTTCAAAAGTTTGATACATCATTCCATATAATGCCACGTGGCCACTCTTGGATTCAGGGCCATATTGATATTTGGCCCACCGGACCCATAAATCAAAAATCATTTTGATTGGTCATTTACAGTCATTGGATTTGAGCTTTGTTTTCTGTTTTATCATGGGCTTGGAACTAATCCCTAAGCCTCTTCGCGAAGCCCGTGATGAAATCAACAGCTAAAATTCACTAATAATGTTGATTTTTTAGTTTGTAGGGCAATGAGCGGTTGAACAAATAATCATGGGTGTATGCCACGTGTCATTGTAGCGTCCTATCAAAGTCCGAATCGTATTACAGGGACAATTTTAGGTGGTGGACCTGCTAACATATATCCCATATGGTCAGCCTCCGGTTACAGGACACAATATGAGCCACTTGGCACACTATTAGAGGAGCTAATCGTATGGATGTTTGGCCAATCCCTAAGTGGACCTACAAACCAAAAATCAGCCTGATTAGTGATTTATAGGCTTTGGATCGGACTTATTTTCATGGGTCGATCTCGACTGTGGAATTTGAGCAGTATTTGAAGTACAAGATCCAAAGTCTAGAAATCCACTAATGAGGATGATTTTTGGTTTGTAGGTTCACCTAGGGATCGGACAAACAACCATACGGTCAGAGTCGTCTAATAAGAGTGTGTCACGTGGCTCATATTGTGTCATGTAACGGGAGCCTGTCATCATCCCATATACATACAGAGGGAAGGATCAAATTGAAAGGCGGGCTGGCACAGCTGCTTTTACGGAACGCCCGAGGAGAGAGATAGTTGAGGAAGCAAAGTCAGACTTCCACATTCAATTCGTCCTTCTCCTTCTCGTTGGGTTGACAGAAATAAATTATCAGGATTTGCATTTCAATCATAGACCTCCATCTCTCAGCCCAAATCCATGGAGTCTGTTAATTCGTACGCGACATTAATGGGACGTTAAGCCCATTAAATTCCATATCACCGCAGAAATATTTAAATTCATTATTTCGTTAAGCCGTTCTAAAAAAATAAAGGGACGTTATACTTTAACGACTGTTATAACGTTCGTTACGTTAAATTTTTTTTAAATAACAGTAAACACCATATGTTGTAACAGTATGTCGTTAAAAGGTCAGGGGAGTGCTATATCATAAAGTATTTTTTTGAAACAAAAATTATGGGTTTATATCTAGGAACAGGCTCCTTGACGCCGGCCTTTTATGACCGGCGCACGAGACAGTGCCCGTCGGGTGTGGATTCCGACAATCCAACGGTGTTTTGCTTTGGTAAAAAGTAAATGCCAGCTCAGTGCAATCACAACCTTCGGATTCACAGAATCCACGTCCGACGGGCCCTGTCTCAGGCGCCGGTCACGGGAGCCCGACCCATCTGGGGACAAGGCTCCTTATATAATGCCCGTTATCTTGAAAAAAACAGGCATATATACAACGGAGTGCTATATCATAGTGTATTTTTTTGAAAAAAATTATGGGTTTATATCTATTTTAAAACGGTTAATCATAATATTTAAATTTTCTCTCTAAGAAAAAGGCAAAAATAGAGCGTCTTTTAAACCTGATCAGTGATTTCTAAGCACTGGATTGAAGTTATTTTCATGGGTTGATTTTAACGGTAGGAATTTGAGCATTATTTGGGAGCAAAGATCCAAAGCTTGAAAATCACTAATCAGACTGATTTTTGATTTGCAAGTCCAGCGAGGGACTGGCCAAACATCCATACGGTCAGTGCCTTCTAAGAAGGTGCCACGTGGCTCATATTGTGTGCTGTAGTGAGCGAAGGTTTACTCTAGGAGTAAGTGTTCCACCACGTGTGCAGACTAATTTTGCTGGTATTTTAATTTTGGGAATTTGTGACATACCCCCCATGTTATCTTTAAAATTTGACATACCCCCCTATGACTTGGTCCACTGTCATTTGACCAGTATTGACCCGAGTTGACTATCAATTTTTTTATTAAATGACAAAAATGCCCATTGTCTTCAACCTTGGAACAAGGGTTTGGGCAAAAACCCAAACCCCAAATCAAACGGCTGTGGTGGACGGCCATCCAAGAGATTCCAATGGGTTGACCGCCCATCGCCGGCGACCCACCAACAGTAGTCTCATGGCCAGTCGGCCACCACTCCAGCAATATTCCTTCATGAGTTTTATCTATTTTTGGTTATTTTTTCTTCTTGATATTTGTTTAATTCATAAAAAATTTCAAGTTTACCGACATAGGTTTTAATTTTTATTTTTAATCTCCCTCTTTCATGTTTGATTTGGGGTTTAGGTTTTGGCCTAAACCCAAACCCTTGTTCTAAAGTTGAAGACAAGGGCACTTTCGTCCTTTAATAAAAATTTAGGTAGTCAACTCGGATCAACACTGGTCAAATGACAGTGGATCGAGTCATAGGGGGGTAAGTCAAAAATTCCCTTTAATTTTTAATTGCTTCTTAAAAAGAGCCACACGTGCGATAGTCATACAGCAAGGTGACGAGACATATCAGTTGCACCGGTTCACACGCGACACAAATTTAGGTGGTGATGTGGATCCTACTGTAAGCAGAAGGTGTGGGACCACCCTACTGTTTGTTGTCGTTTAGTGCTGCGGCTACTCCTCCTACCCGCCATAAATATTTTTAACGATCGATCAACCGAGCTGTTAAAAACAAGGGTCAGGATCGGGGGACATAACTTTCTGCCTAACTAATCTTGTGGGTCCACAGCTGAGTGCATGATCCTTGATCCCATGTTGCTTGGTACTATCACAGTAGGATGCTCCTACATCAAACCCTTCCGATCGAAAAATAATTCGATCTCAAATTCGAATATAGAGATTGTACTCAGCCTTTTCAATAGAATATACAGAAAATTGTGAAAAAGAATTCGAAATTAAATCTATTTGTAGAAAAAATATTTGTTTTCAAAAATTACAAAAACAAATACACAAAGCTGTTCGAATCGGCGTCAACTTTTTCAAAATAATACTCAAAATGTCCTTTTAGTAGCCGATTGAATCGGCGTCAGATCTGATTTAGCGCTGATTCAATCAGCGACATAATTAATTTGGTGCCGATTCAATCGGCGTCAGATATTGATTATGGAATTCAACAGTTTTTACTATTAGTTGTATAAATGAGTTTGGATCCGTTTCAAATGGAGTCAAAATGAGTTTGGCTCCATTTGCAATGGCGCCAAATCAGATTTGACTCAGTTTGAAACGGAGCCAAAATGGTTTTGGCGCCGTTTGCAATGGAGCCAAATTAGTTTTGACTCCATTTCAAACGGAGTCAAAATGGTGAGGGTAAAATTGGGTTTTATTGAAAAAAGTTGTTTTGGCGCCGAAGGAAATGACGTCAACTTATTGACGCTGATAGAAACGGCTGTGTATTCGTTTTTGTAATTTTTGAAAATCAGTATTGTTTTCTACAAATAGATTTAATTTCGAATTTTTTTTCCCAATTTTCTGTAGAATATATACTTAAAAGAGTATATATTTTGGCCCGAGATTATAGATCAAATTAAGTCCGCCAAATACACTTTGACTTGCTTTGTGGCCGCACGATCATAAATAAAATACAATTATCATTACTGAATGGGTCAGTTCTAAACTTAATAAATTCTGTGGCATCACAAGCGATCCGAAACTCTTTAACGGTGTCCTCGGGTTGGGTTGGGCTCTTAAAGGCAGACAATCTCTTTTAGAGATGGTCAGTGGTCAACAGGTCAACAATCAATTTGTCAGTCAATGGGTCAACATATTTGGTCAATGGGATTGAGCAGAGTCTAAACCTAAGTGACTAGCTTGATGGGCTACGGATGGACTAGTGTCTTGACCGTAGGTTGTGGGCAAATGTGCTATTTAATGTGCTAGGCTTGTAGGTTGGAAGGGCTTTAACTTTGGTGTTGATTTGGGCTTGGGCCTTTGGACTAGGCATTTGAGTTGGACCTATTAGGATACGCCGGAGTCTAACGGAATTGAGCATATTGCACAAGCCATAATGTAATGGGCTTGGAGCTTAAAACAACTCAACAAGTGAAGCCCACCTTTATAGAAAAAAAACTCTAGTTTATCACCGCAAAATATATCAACTGAAATCTAAATTCCAGCTTACATACAATACTTGTTGTAGTAGGCAAGGTTTAAATGAGGCCGTTTTAACGGTATAACGGACTGTGGGCATTACCGTTAAAATTGTAACGAACGGGCAAAGATAAAAAAATGGAAATAATGGGGAAAAAAGAGAAAAAAATGGAAAATTTTCAAAAAACAAGGAAAATAACAGAAATACTTTTTTTTTCAGAAAATAACGGCCATTATTTTTGTTTTAACAGCCGTTATTTTCTAAGCGTCAAAACTGTTCTTAACGTAACTGGATTGGGGTGTTACCGTTTTAACGGCCGTTAAAACCATTAAAATGGTGTTATTTTAAATGGTAGTAGGTATATATAGAGTATGTTGTCTCAGTATAGCATGACATGTTCCTGAGATTGCTGTTCCAGGGAGTGGGGTTGTTGTCGAACGTCTCGCCATCAGGGCCATCTCGTCTCGAACAATTTTTTAAAAACCAAACCTGTAATCAAACAGAAATTTTTACAAATTTGTCGTACCTTGGTCGGACCATGGTTCGATATGGTCCGACCGGTTTGTATTTATTACATACTTTAAAAAAAAAAAAAATGTCATTTAGAGAAATTCAAAAATATGAGATAATAAAAGAAAGAAATCAGTAAATTTTCCAAAAACATTCTCTTGGACCATAGGGAGGAAGTGCTTCTCAGGAATCAGGAAATACATCATCTTCGTTGAAATCATTTGTTAGTAAGTGGAATTTCGTAATTAGGTACCCGTGGCCTAATGGATAAGGCGTCTGACTTCTAATCAGGCGATTGTGGGTTCGAGTCCCACCGGGTATGTGCCTAGTTTTTGCAATGGATCCACAAGACCGTTTATCAAATGTGCTGCTCGACGTGGGCTTGTATCAGGCTTATTCATGGGTAAGGCTCCTATTTCCAAAGTGATGGGTTGGATCACAGGCTCGTTGAATAAATGGGCTGGACTCATGTTATCTTCTGGCCCATTACAAGTGGTCACAATATGTATTTTATAAGATATCATTCAGTTCAGTAATTAAGTTTTTTTAATGGACCTGTAGCTGTGTTACAAAGTAATCCCAAGGCTGAAAGCCCATTTCTTTGTTGTGCCCCATTAATACTGTGCTCCTGTAAGGCATAGAACAATCTCTCAGTTCATGTGAATGCTCAAATAGATAGGGGTCAGTCTGGCATTTTGGCCCGTGGACCAGCCCATACCAAGCCGGTTCAGCCCGATTTGGCCTGACAATGACCAACACACCCTTAAATTTTTTTGAATTTAAAAAATGCACGTGGGCCAATTTGCCCCCCCGCACCAAGGCCCGCACCCATACGGGCCTCAGAGCAGGCCAACCCATGGGCCTGGATCTCGGCCTGGAGTGGCTGGATGCGGCCTGTCACCGTACATGGGGCCCGGCTCGACGGGCCAAGATGCCACCCTAATAAGATAGGGTTGTCAATGAATAGTTAAAATTCGATATTGGAATAGTTGGATATTATCGAAAAATCTCAAATGTCATATCGGATTTAGACAATTTTTTATACTCAAATACTATTTAGATATAGATATATCCGCTTCAATAATACTGTACAATTGCGTATTTTCCGTCCTATCCTCTGCCATCCTATCCTATGATGGGATGGGATGGCGACGATCATGTATAGGCACCACAGCAAGCCACATGGCACACGTTTAACGGCGTTGAAAGCTACACTTTTTTGGATTGTTCACAATACACCATAAAAATGATGCAGCAAATTGAATGGTTTGGATCATCTGATCTCGATGCTTTTTGATCTCGTAGATTTCGTAGGTGGGACCCTTTATTGTTGTGCATGTGAAAGAGTTTTGACTTCATAGGCCTTTTTGCATCAAACATTGAGACCATGGGGCCACAAGTAATTTTCAGCCCCGTGAGCCACATGCCTTGTCTTTCTCTTGCAATCCTCTTGCACCTCACAGGGTTTATGTGTTTAACGCGCCCACATGGTCGCATGTGAACTCGCTTTTTTCCAAGCTCATAAAGGTGCAAGCCTTGTTGATCATGGTTCGAAGTCTTGGCCGATCCTGTTCTTGATTGAGTGATCTGGATTGGGATTGGAAGCCATCGATTTGAACGATACTAGGGTCGATGGGTCGTCTCGCCGATCTGAAGTGCTAAAGCACGCGACCTATACCCGGCCGTCGGGGCAATTGTCATGCCCCAATGAGTAAGAGTGCGCGGCGGTAGCTGCTGCAAAACTTGGGGCGCGAGCTCCGGTAGAGCTTCCGTCGACTTCTGGAAGGGATGCATTTGTTAGACAAAAGGTCGACGTAGGCTTCGCCCGTTGCTCTGATGATTTATGATAACTCGACGGATCGCACGACCCTCATGTTAATGACGCATCATTCAAATTTTTGCCCTAAGCCACCCTACGCAACCGCGAAGTGAACGATGAGTAGAAAGACATGAGCGAGAGTTAATACCATTTCACTAGGTAAAGCAACACAGGAACCCCATCGACTCTTAAGGTGCTTTGACACCCTTGAAACAAAATTAGGGAGGATAGTACATTTGTAGTTATAAAAAAGTGTAAAAGTTAAATTTTGTTACATGACAATTTTGTTTACATTATTTTCTAATTTTTGGTCCAGAAATTTTTTTTTACTACTATTTTATAAGAAAGATCGGTCTTGTGGACGAGTAGGCAGCTATTAGATAGGCCACGCTTTCATAGTTCGTATTCGTATTGAAAAGAATATCCTGAGATTTTGAACCATGCCGTTTATGAGGAAGGGTTTTCGTTTTTTATCAAAAAACAAAAAAAAAAAAGAAAGAAAGAAAGAAAGAAAGGCTTTCCTACGCCTCATGCTTATGTTACCTTTGTGTCTTCCTTTAAACTTTTAAGTTTTTAACTTCTCTGTTTATATTCTTATGTGGGCCCTTTTCGTATGTGGAGCCGTGGAGACATTTTAGATGCTGCCATATGTCCACAGCATAGTGGGACCACCGACTTGAGAGAGAATAATAAAAAAGGGAATATTCCATATACCATTTACAGATGGCAGCACCTAAGATCGATGTCTCAACAACCATGCTTTGGGACACATTTTAGTGCGGGGCTCACCATTTACAGATGTAAGCCAATAGTGATATCAGTCTGAGCCGATTTAAACCATCAGATTTATTGATTATGGACCATTTGTTGTATCTTTTCATTTAGAAACATGTGATGAATCAAATGGTTATAGTCTTTCGATCTTATCAGCTCTTCTGATTTTTATCGGTTCATTTTGGCCATAAGATCTTTAGATTATTCTTCAACCGTTCTATGGGTCCACTGTTTAGCATCATCAATGGTGATTATAAAGGTAAATATCATCAATCAGGCTGATTTTTGGTGTTCTGGTCGATCAGGTGGTCGGCCATTAATCATTCATGGCTCAGTGTGCCCGAGAGTGTACCAGGTGGAGCATTTTTATGCACTCCGTGCCTCCACAAGAAAAAAAATGCTCCAATGATTGGTCCACAATTTGAGGGACATACACATCAACAATGGATTCCAACGTTTTATAATGGGGTGATTTTTGGCCATTAGATTCCCGCATTTTCTTTTACAAAAGTGAATAGGTAGATATCATCAATCAGGCAGATCATTGGTGTTCTGATCCATAAAGTGGTCGGCCAATCATTCATGGCTCAGTGGGCCCGAGCTTGTACCAGGTGGAGCATTTTAATGCACTCCACATCTCCACATTAAAAATGCTCTACAGACTAAATTTTTTTATTTTTTTTTTCCATTTCGAGGACAAGGTCCCATGTGAGAACAACAATTTCCAGCTCACGCTTTATACTTGAAATAATTAAGAATTCCAGATCGTTGACCATAAATCGAGGGCTAGAAACGAATTGATCTAGATCTAACGTTTCACGAGTACTCCATCTAGTTACACACAATTATGGTACGTGATTGCATCACACGATCCGTTCGAATAAAACAAAAAAAAAACACTAAAATACATACATGCATTCATCGATCTTCAAGAATCAAAAAGAAGTTGTAAAAATATAATCTCCATACTTAAAAACAGAAACCATCTAACGTACACCATCGGATCCAACGGCCCCATTCACTTCATGATCTTTGCCAACTCTGATAGCACCATTTTAACGTACGGGTTACACCCGCAGTCGGTGCACGTTAGTTGGACCCGGCCATGTAACAAGTTACAAAAGAATGGTTTCTCATCAACAACAGTAACTACAAATCTCAACCCTTCGATCTAATTACAAACCAATAATCTCCATTCAACAAATACACAAGACACTAACAGCTTAATGACTTAACGTTAACACCAACACCAACCTTAACCTTCACTCCTCTTCCCACCTTCAAAATTCTGAGAATAGGTGACGTAATCATACGCACCAACATGGTTGGAACCCACGAACCTTCTGAACTCGGACCTCACCTTATAGAAGACATGATTCCAACTCCCTTTGTTGTGGGACCCGAGCATAGCTGATTCTTCGTCGTTCATCTCGAGATCTTTAGCGAATATGGGCTTTTTGGACAAGATCCAAGTCCATCCCCAGTCCCACCATTTCCTTACTGAACTCCCTGCGAATTCTCCGATGGACGACATGGATTTGGATCGACGAAAAGCCCATGAGGAAGCAGGAGAGGAGATGGGTTGAATTTTAACAGAGAAAGCTGAGAGTCTTCGACGCAAACCATTTTCTTTTGAGTTTGTTTGGGAGAGTGGGAGGGCTTGGTTAGTGGGTATGGAGGGGAAGAAGCTTCTGCTCCGAAAGTTTTCAAGAATGGAGCTCATGGTCTCTGAAGAAGGAAGAACAAGAGAGAAGAGAAAAGAAAGAAGCTGCTTCTTCTTCTTCTCTTCGTCTTCTTGTTCTTCTTGTGGTGGTTGTGTTACGAAGAGAGGAGAGGAGAAGAAAAGAAGGAAAAGAGGTGAGATGTTGTGTCCACAGCTATACCACAGGCTGTTTTTATTCCTTTTGAGGTTGATGTGGGGCCATACATCATTTAAAACATTTTTTTTATTTTGGTCGCGATGTAACATGATGTAGCTCATGCTTTTGGCGTCAGCTAGCTATCACCATTTTTTTTTACTCACTCTGCTATCTGGGCCCGCTGACCGCATGAATCGATGTTTAGTCTACCCATTGGTGGATATACTTACCAAAAATCATCGTGATCGTGATCGTTAATCTCTAGCCATTAGATTTTAGTACTTTTTAAGGCTTGATTATAACCATTGAATTCAACCATTTTTTCTTAGTACTAACACAAACAACTAAAAATCATCAAACAAGCTGATTTTTGGTTTGAATGTTTACCAAGGGGTGGGCTAAACCATAGTTTAATAAACGGAAAATAACGGATTCTGACCTCCCCCCTTACGTTATGTACCATTTTTCGTTATTTTCTGAAAAAAAAAAACATTTGTTAAAAAAGTCCGTTATTTCAGTTATTTTCCATTTTTTTCCTTATATAGTTTATTGAAAATTTAAAATTCAAATTAATTTTGAATTTTGGTGCCGTTATTTTCCATTTTTACCCGTGCCTTCCAATCCATTACAACGGCCGTTGTAACAGAAAAATAGTAATGCCCCCAGTCTGTTATACGGTCATAACGGCCGTTTTTTAAACCATGGCCTTAATCTCCATGCGGTCAGTGGGGCCCAGATGGCAGCGGTGACTGGTGAGTAACAACAATGGTGCTAGCTGACGCCAAAAGCGTGAGCAACAGCTTTGTACATCACGAGTTCGCGACCTTTGTGTTTTTTAGCTTATTTTGTTTTATAAGTGTGTATTGTTGTCCCTTACTCCCTTGTGGAAGAATCTCACTATCTCAGCAACTTGTTATCTCGAGATGTTTGAGATCTCGATTATGAAAATTTTCTTCCACATGCAAAAGATTTTTCGTTCAGTAGCTATACAGTAGTAGACATACACGTGGCTCGCATGCAGGGGTGTTATGCAACATTTGATAGGTCCCACCAGACCACTATAGAGATCAACTATACTAAAAAAAATGCTAGGTCCCACTTGATAGATCCTTCATACCCCAACAATTTGATCCAATTGGATGATCATAAGCTTTCGATCTATTTCGTTTTTTTGGAGCTTTACTGCATGCTTTTAATTTGATGGTGGAGAACAAAGTCCATACATTGAATGGTTGTCAATTACAATATAATGTGGGCTGGGCTGTGATCAAGAAGATCTCCTTGATGGATCCATTAAATAGTGGGCATCGAACCCGGTGCACCTCTTTTTCTTGATACTTTAACTACTACTTCCACCATTGTGATGACATGAGGCTCTCGGCAAGGATCTTGATTTAATTATGAAAACGTGGCCCGTTAAAAAAATGGTTACATTGGCCGTTATATTGGAGTTATAACGGTAACGCCGTAACGCCTCTACACCATTACCGTTATCTTACCATTATATACTTCTTTTACCGTTGAAATTCTAATGTCTGGTAAAATAACAGTAACGGTCACCTACCGTCCCTTCTGAGAAATTGAAATTCTTGTGAGATTGTGAGTATTTTCTTTCTTTTTCTTCGTCTCACCAGAAAACGTGGGAAACTGGAAGTGAGGGGGTCCAACTGAAATGGCTGTCGGTTGGAAGGTCCGCATCGGTTTATGTCTCGCCGCTCGGATCTTATTTTGGCTTGCCGACACAGTTAAATGAAGAGTAAAATTTTGATGACAACGAACTGTCATCGAGGCCGATGATAGCCCCAATATGAGCCACGTGGCATAATCTTAGAGGACTCTGGCCATATGTATGTTTTGCCAATCCCTAGTTGGACCTACAAAACAAAAATCAGCCTGATTAATGATTTCAAACGTTTCGATCTTTGTACCCCAAATAATGGTCAATGATGCTCAAATTCCAACAGTTAAAATCAGCCCATGAAAATTACTCCAACCCAACGCCTAGAAATCACTAATCATGTTGATTTTTGGTTTGTAGGTCCACCTAGGGATTGGCCAAACATCCATATGGTCAATGTCTCTAAGAGTATGCCACGTGGCTCATATTTTGAGCTGTCATCTGCCTCCATGACAGTCAAAATTTTACTCGTAAATGAAGTACAAAACAAGTTAAATAAAAATTAATAAAGAAAAAACATTACAAAAATTTAAATAAATTTGAGTTTGATGGAAGAAAATTACAATTTAAGTAAAGAGATTAACCTAAATGAGAAAATTTGATGGACGGTCATTGCATCAAAATACCGATGCATCGAAATCGGCCTGATTGGATGATCATAACCATTCAATAACAAAAAATTTCTTAGATTATTTGCCACTTTCCGACGGTCCACAAGAATGGTTTTTTATTTTAGTCCGGTCATGTGTTGCTGCACTTTGGGGAGCTTGAAAACGCACAACATGCCAAATTCTTTCCCTTCACTAATCCATGAATGATTGGGCCTGCCCATTGATGAACCAACACACAGAAAATCAGCCTAATTGGTCATCTCTAGCCATTGGATTTGAGCATTCTTGGTGGGGTAATTTTTAGTTAGCCGTTGGCTTTGAGCATTTTTTCTTTTTTTTTTTTTGTTGGGGGGGGGGGGGGGGGGTGGGGGGTTTACACAAAATCGAATAGCTAGAAGTCATCAATCAGGCTATTTTCGTCCTTGATAAATTTATATTCATAGAAAAATTAATCAGACTATTTTTAGTACGTAGGTCCATCAAAGAGTGGATCAATCATTTATGGCCTAGTGGGCCCAAAAGAAAGTAGTACATCCCTACATGGTCTGGCACGTGTACGTTTGTAGCTGGGAAAAGCTAATTGACGCCATCGAGTAGGGACATTATTGGAACCTACTAGTAAGGCTCATCCTGGCAATTCGGTCTGCAGCCCATCCCGACCCGATAAGCTCGGCTCACAGCCCACGGCCCACCCCATTCAAAATTTGATTTTTTTTTCAAATTAGTAAACGTTTTGACCGGACTAGGTCCGGCAAGGCGCAGGCCGACCCGACGGGCCAAATTGCAAGGATGAAGTAAGGCTGTAAAAGGGTTGGGTTGATCCAACTTGGGCTGGGTTTGGGTATGCATTTGGAATGATGGGTTGGGGCCAATTTCGGCCACTACAAGTTAGTAGGGCCCATCACCTAAATCTAGTTTTTATATCCGGACTAAGATGTTTGTTGATAACTTTGCTGTTGTAGTGCTTTACATTGTCTTTTTTTTCTTTTTTGATAGGTAAGCCTGTTTATTAAAGAGATCAGTAACTCGGTGAAGGCGGATTTTGAACCCAGGTCTATGTTATCATCACAAACAAACTTTACCAACTGAGCAAGTTGGCACCTTGAGTGCTTTACATTGTCCCATAGTGGAAACTTTCAAAATCTACTTAGGTTATTTTAAAGCATCAAGAGGTGGAAACTTCCTCAACTACCGTTGCCACCACCACACCACCTTTATAGAATTAGGGTTACAATAGTTTCCTTTATCTCTCACGGTTTCATTGTATAAGTGAAACTACAACGCTCCTTTCAAAAATATATAATCTCTGATACAATGAAATACCCAAAATATCCTTAGTACAAGTTGTACTCTCAACACAAATTGTACCGACAAAAAACGTTTTTAACTTTGAAGACTAGGGGCACAACCCCAACCAGCTTATCAGTTTGGAGCTGGTTTTGAGTAAATCAATGGCTTAATCGATAATAAAGTCTCTGTAGAACCGTACCGTCTGTACTCTTTGCAGAATACAAGACACCTAACACAACACTACTGAACAGCTTGTCGTGTAGATTTGGATTACGACAAGGAAACCCGAAGTCCCCCCATATTGTTTCATTGTATGTGCTGAGGTACTAATGCCCCCATCAAATTTTAATTCTTTAAAGTGCCCCCCTTAAAATGACTCTAATCCAATGGATATAAATTATTAATGGGATGAATTTTGTATGTAGGTCGAACTAGGGGTCCAACTTGGGATGAGCAAAAATCCCTACTGTCAGTGGTCGTAAAGAGTGTGCCACCTGGCTCATAATATGGCCATCATCAATGATGTCAACTCAATGTTTGTCCAAAAAAATAAAATCTAGTTACATGGCTCATTATTAAAGAGTAGTGATCACATGGTCCAACTTGGATGGACTTGCATGTTTGTGTTGTTTTTTTATTGGCCAAATAATGCTCAAATCCATAGTTAAAAACAAACCTTAAACAAGACTGTGCCACGTGTAACCCCAAGGGGTTGAGTGGAGATGGCTAGGACTCCACCCGAAAAAGTAGGGGGTTCTGAGTTCAACTCTCCTTAGGGGGCCACCCCCTGGAAATAGTGGCTTTGTCCACATTAACTCTTCCAGTACACTCCGGCATGTGTGGAAGGGATGACTATCATGCCCTGGGAGACGAGTTGGGTGCTCTAAGAGGCCCGGATACCCACCGTTTTTAAAAAAAAAAAGTGTGCCACGTGTAAAATGCACTAGGGATGTCGGTCCACTTAGGGATGGGCTGCGCCAAACATCTATACGGTCAGTGGTCTCTAAGAGTGTGCCATGTGTAGTGCACATGCATCCCACGTGGCACCCCTAGTCTCTTTTATGTCCTATAGCTCGACTCGACTGGTATGGTTCGGCGCCTCTCCTGACCTCCGAATAATATTCGCTCTGATTATTCCACGTACACCTACCATCAAGCGTGATTGGCTCCATTTTAACTATTTCGTCCCATCTGGCTATATCGAGTCAATCCACTAGTTGGTCTCAAACTCACATGAATGGACATGTAATATTCCACAAGTGCTGCATGCTCCACACCCATGGTAGGTGGTGGGACCTGGACTTGCGTGATGACTATTTGCACATGTATTTGTTGTTCGTGGAAACTTAAGGGCCTGTTTGGATCACCATTTTACAGACCTGAAAGGCTACTTCACAAAAATATATATATTTTTTTCTTCAAAATAACAGATTGTGTAGATTTCCATAAAAATATATTTTTAGGCCAAAAAATCTTTTTTTTTTTTTTTATAAAAAAATTGCTAGCTCAATGAACACCTGCAAAACACAATATTTTAGACCTACTGAGCCCATGAATGTTTGGCCCACCTCTTAGTGGACCTATCCACCAACAATTATGATTTATGGTCATTGGACTTGGGCATTTTTTCGTGTGATATTCTAGTAATTGGATTCAAACATCTTTTGGGGTATTCAAATCCAATGGATAAGAATCACCAATCATGCTGATTTTTGGTGTGTAGGTCCACTAAGGGGTGGTCCATATATTATGGAGTCAGGGGCCCTAAAAGATTTCATCGCATGGCATTTTCTTGGGAGTGGACATCAAACGTTGATCTCAGTTAGGAGAGAGTGTATAGGTGGCCGGCATTTTTGGAAAATAAAAGTGGTGACTACCGAAAAAATGGTATTTTAATATCACCCCCCTGAAATTTGAAAACAATTTGTAGTACCCCCTTATATTTTCAAACTTTGGGGTTACCACCTTCACCTAGCTTTTTTTTTAAGTAACCCCCCCTTGACCTAGTTTAACCATCATTTGACTAACTTTAATGATGGCCCTTGGGAGACATGGCCCCACAACGTCTGTGTTAGCCCTCGGCTTAAAGTTGCGAAAGGACCATAATATTGCAATTACAATGATAACGACATGTGATTCAAGTCCGTTATAACTCAAGTCAATCACTGTTAAACTAGGTCAAGGGGATAATCCTAATGTTTGAAAGTATAAGGCGGCTGTATTACAAAATACTTTAAAATTTAAGGGGGGTGTTACTAAAATACCCAAAAAGAGGGCATCTTTTGAAGAAAAAAAATGACAAAAAATAAACAAACTTTTATTGGATTGCCTCGAGATCCAAGGACTCAAATTTTTAACCCAATTGCTCGGCCGTAGATTTTCTGAAATCCAACTGTGGTTGATAATACTGAGCTGGCATTCACTTTACGGAAGCAAAACTACCGTTGGAATTTACGAAATACATGGCCAAGAGTTTGGGTGAAAATTTGAGTCAAAATTTTCTTAACCCCTTTATAATAGTTGCTAAAACACTAAATTAAAATCTGGAGAGTTAGGTCATGGGCAACTTTCATTTCCCGTTGCAGTCCTAATCATGCATGGCTTAACTCTACACTATTATAAAGCAACAACCGGTAGTGTCACGGTCACCCACCCATGTGACACACCGTGACACAGGTAAAGGCCTCTCTACTTTCAAAGAGTAAAACTTGTGTCACAAGATGTTGTGATAGAAGCTGATCACAGCATTCAATATGAGACACGTGGCATACTATTAGAGGACAATGACTGTTTGGATGTTTGGCCAGTCCCTCGGTGGACCGCTACACAAAAAATCAGCTTGATTAGTGATTTCTAACCAACTGGATTGAAGTTATTTTCATGGGTTGATTTTAACGGTTGGAATTTGAGCATTATTAAGTGTTATTTGGGTGCAAAAATCTAATGGTTGTAAGTCACTAATCAGGCTATTTGTTGGTTTGTAGGTACACCAAGAGACTAGACAAACATCCATACAGTCATCGCCCTCTGATCATGTGCCACGTGGCTCATATTGAGTGCTGTAACCGGCTTCTTGGGACGCAAGTTTTACTCACTTTCAAAAGGTAAAACCTTCCATCATTAAATCCCTCTCTTCTAAAGAAAAAACCTGAGTTGGAGTAGGCCTTCCACAGTTCAGATGTCCAGCACGACCACATCCCTCATCGATGATGACGAGGGACAATAGTATAAGACACGAGGCACACGTTTAGGGACTGTTGACCGCATGAATGTTTGTCCTATCCTTAGGTGGACCTATATGAGCCTGTTTAGTGATTTGAAACATTTGCATCTGAATACACAAAATCTACTGTTAAAAGTCAACTCATAAAAAGGACTGCATCATATCCTTAAAAATCATTAATAGGTTGATTTTTTGCACGTAGCTCCATCTAGGGATGAGCCAAATATTGATATGGTGAGTGATCTCTATGAGTGTGCTACGTGTAAGGTGCTGCCATGTGTAAGGTGCATGTGCATCGCACCTGGCGTCCCCCTAGTGATACATAAAGGTATTATGGGTCGTGATGTAACAAGGTATACCTGAGATCTTTTCAAATGCGGAAGTGGCATTTTTTATAGTCACGCTGCCATGTGGGCCCACTGACCGCATGGATGTTTAGCCCACCCCTTAGTAGACATTCGTACCAAAAATCAGCTTGTTCGTGATTTTTAACCATTGGTTTTAATATTAAACAAGATGACTTCATTCAACAGCTATAAGAACGCCTTAAAAAGTGCTAAAATCTAATGGTTATAGATTACCAATGACGGTGATGTTTTGTGTGTTTATCCATCAAGGGGTGGGATAAACATCCATGCAGTCAGTGGGCCCAGATGACAGTGGTGAGTAACAAAATTCGTGCTTCTGCATTTGAAAAAGTTTCAGGCATATACCTTGTTACATATTTTTCCTTTTGATGTTTCTATCATGTTATCGATGAACTCCCTACAAATCCACGTGTTTTTCAATTATCATTACGCCCTCAATGAATTTGGATAACCATTTCGTTGACATCCACCGTTCAAATTGTGGGGCACATCTTTGATGGAGGAAATCAGGCCACAAGTTGATAGATTTCTTATTAACCATCCAAGTTTTAGCTCTTAGCTCAGAAGGTTAAATTAACACCCTGCACGCTGATCTAGTGTAGTCCACCAACTGAACGATCCAGATCCATCAGTTGATCGTATACAGTATAGGGTTAGGGTTAACTTCGTTTTATGCCAACCAAGTTCTAGTCCAATCCAGAAGGTAGGTTAACATCCTCCTGCTAATGTGGCCCATTGATTGAATGATCAGGATTGGCCTGAGTGTACTCAATACAGATAAGGTCCATGGAGGATGATCAACTTCTTAATAAAAATGACCTAACAACAACAATTCCATCAAATGCCATTTTCACTGTACGAACGCCCAAATTTATTGAAAATTAAAACAGAATAAAAAAAAGAAAAAGAAAAAGAAAAAGATTTCTATTAAGATTCAAGAACTCAAGCCGTTGGATTGCCCAAACCTATAAGCGAAAGATCGATTCCGATAAAACTCCTCGTCCTCTAACTGCCACCGTCCATCATCGAAGTTCTTCGAATAACTGAACAAGTCATAGTTCAACATCACGTGAGAACCACCTCTCCTTACACGTGTTAAACCGGAAGCTCTCCTCTTCAGCTGTAGAGACACCCACGACACCTTTCTCGTCAGCCCCGCCACTAACCTGCGTCGCCCTCTGATCAATCTAACTGCCGCCCTTTTGACCAAAACCCACATCCTAACCGGGAAACTGACCTTTTTCCGGCGGTTCCCCGGCGAATCTCCGTATAAATTCCGGCCAAAACTCGTCTCCATCTGTTGGGAATTCAGGGTTTTTCTCTTCGTTTGTTGGTCTTTTATATGTAATCAGAATTGGCGTTAGAAACGGAAGAATCTGAAACCGCATTTGGTTCTCCAGCTAAATATTTGCGATTTCTTGAAATGCAAATATTTTAAGGTGGTGGTTCGACGGCAGTGATTACTTTGACCCCACAACTTTAGGGAGGAATCCAAGGTGGGGTTTTTGCTTAACTGGCAACGATAGAATGACCAAAACACCCTTCAACTTAAAACAGTTTTAAGGGCTCTTTTGTCATTTTACAGCTGTTTGTTGATGGATAAATTAACGAAGTTCTGACCTTATGGCCAACAACCACAAAAATGATTAAGCAATTGTGGATCTATATAATCAACAAATCTTCTCTAGCCAACTCGGGGATTCCTTACACGTGCCCGAAACAGATATTGTATCAATCTTAACCGTCTGATCACTATAATACTGATCATTGAATTGAGTTGTTAGGAATTAGGATTCAAGGCTCTTAATTGGACTATCAATGCCACGTGTAAGGTGTCAGCGGAATAAATCTCTTCTGGCTCCACACTAGGAGACGACCTTGCTATAAAGTCAACCTGATTTGTTAGATCACAGCTAGTCCGTAATAATCGCATATGTTGATCCTACGTGGCACAGCATTAAATTAGGGAGAATTTTTTTTGAAGCAGCAGGATTTTTGAAGCGGTGATCATGCGCTAATGATCGCATACCACATATACCCAAAGCCTAAACCATGGGTACATAAAAAGGGTCGGGCTCCGTTGACAGATCTCAAATGACAGATAAAATGACAGGGAGACAATATAAGCCAAGTGGCACACTGTTACAGGATTATGACCGTATGCATGTTTGTCCTATCTCATTGTGGACCTACGAACCAAAAATCAGCCTGATTAGTGATTTATAGGCTTTGGATTGGACTTATTTTCGTAGGCTGATCTCAACTGTGGGAATTTGAAGTACAAAGATGCAACACTTATAAATCACTAATCAGGCTGATTTTTCGCTTGTAGGTCCACCATAGGATAGGACAAACATCCATACGGTCAGAGTCCTGTAACAGTGTACCACGTGGCTTATTTTTTGTCCTTGACATTTTAGATCAGTCAACGGCCCGACCCATATAAAAATCCCGCCGCTTGAAAAAATTTCTCGAGACGGCGGAATTTTTTAAGCAGCGATCATGCACCACTGATCGCGCCACATATACCCATGGTTACTTTTTAAAAGTCTTTTAAAACCAAAGTCTACACCATGGGTATATGTGGTATACGAATCATTGGGCGCATGGTCACTACTTCAAAAATTTTCTCAAAGCTCTCGGGCATGGATTCCGAGAATCCAATGGTGGTTTTGTTTTTGCAAAAGTGAATGCCAGCTCAGCACTGTCAAATCACAATTGGATTCTCGGGATCCACACACGAGATTTTTGGTCGAAATTTAGGCCACGGATCTCAACACGATTGAATCATAACCAAAAGGATGAGATCCAATGAGACCTTAAAATAGGTGAGTCGGAGGACTGGATTTCCGAGTTTAGATATTCAAGATCGACAAGATCCAAGTTGTCAATCCTAGTTTCCCACCAATCCAGGGCGTGACACATTGGTGGTTCTGTGCAAGGTTTAAAGGAGGCCGTTTTAACGGTTAAACGGACTGGGGGTGTTACCGTTAAAACGGATTGAAATGGCCAGGGCAAAAATGAAAAAAAAAATGGATTTTAACGGTTTTAATGGAAAAAATGGCGCTGAAATTCAAATTTTAAAATTTAAAAAAAAAAGAAAAAAAAAAGAATTTAAAGATTTTAACAGATTTAACAGCCTTTTTTCATAAAATTTTTCAGAATTAATCAGCTGTTTAAACGATTTTAACGGCCATTAAAACAAAAAAAACGGCTGTTTTTTTTAAAACCATTAAAACGTGTTTAAACAATTTTAACAGAAACGGGATTAGGGCGTTACCGTTTAAACGGCCGTTAAAACCGTTTAAATGGTCGTTTTTAAAACCATGGTTCTGTGTACCAAAAATCAGCATAATTGGTGATTTTTAGCCGTCAGATTTCAGCCCAATTAAATATAACAAGGAGTTTCTCTTTTTCAAGGTGGGATGCAGTCCAGATATAAATGTGGGGAATTCAATGCCCTAAACCCTAAGAGAGAGAGAGAGAGAGAGAGAGAGAGAGAGAGAGAGTATTTTGGGATATGCTTTCATTTATGGAATGTTTGATTGCACAGAAAATTTTCTTGAGAAAACTTTCTTTTTCATGAAAAAATTTCTGGAGAAAATACATCTGATAGGATTGTTTGATTGCACCTGAGAAACTATGTTGAGAAGATATGCAATTTCCAATTATGTGAGAAAATAAGGGTGAATTTTTGTGGAAACCAATTCTCACCTATGTGGAACGAAAATGAATTTCAAGCTTGGATGGAAAAATCTCATTTTCTCAAGAAACTTTTTTCCATTTAAAATGGCTATCAAACAAGGGAAAATCATATTTCCTGAGAAAATGCTATTTTCCCATGGGAAAATTAGAAATCAAACACGCCCTAAAGAATGATTATATTATCTTTTTTTTTTCTCCATTCTACCCTTGTATATCTTTGATTTGAACATCTCATTGACAGATTTTTTTTTCGTCCAATTTAGGAGCAGGTTACCAATCAATTTTTATTTCCTTTTTAAGGGGTAAACCAAAGGTCCGACTGCAACGGCTTCATGGTGTTGTTCTAGGTATACTGGAATAATAATTAAATCAAGCGATCTGATTCTGTATCTTTTTCGCTTCCAAAATAAATTGCAATAATGTTACCCACGTTTCTGCAATATTTAAGCCAGAGGAGATCAAGGATTAGGCGCAAACCAAGTCATTCTCTTTAAGGCATTTCGCGACTCTACAGGAAAATTTCAAGTGCAACAGTGTTTCTAATGCGACACCCCCAAGATACAACAACCCAGTCACCGAGTTACTGATGCCGTACCTCTGCACTAAGTAAGAAACCCGAATGAAAAGAACTTTGACCAAGGAAAAATAAATAAAACAGTTCGAGAGAAGAATAAGAAGTGCATAATGAGTATGTTCTTGTTTTGAGTGTGTTGCGTTAAACAGTGAGAAAGTCGTCAATATATAAAGATGAAAAGATAGAAACCGTCAAAGCTACGTAAACAAAAATGTGCCTACCTCAAAGAGAAAAATTAGCCCATGAATCTGCGCACAACGTTAAAAAAACAGCTAGTAGATAAGGATCCAAAATAATAAATAATTAAATTTTGCATAAAAAGATAAGTGTGCATGTCACGTGCACGCCACGGACCCGGGTGGTGGAGGAGAAGCATGAAATAGGATGTCCAAGGATTCCAAACATAAGACTCAACTCTATACTTCTCTCACTCTTTTGTGCTTCTCTAAGGTGGGACTAAACATTAAGAGAGTGAAGAGAAAAAAAATGCATAAAGCTGCCACTAATTGTACCCCATTAATTGATACTCGATAGGAATCGGTCCTGATTATTCCGGGGTTCTGGGAAGAGCTATTTTAGAATTGAACTCAAAAGACTTGGAACCGATAGGGCCCAAAACTGAAGTATGTAATGGGTTTTGGTTCGTGGCACACTAGTATCCGGACCGAACCAGCATAAAAACTGATGAGACCTGGAACTGATAGGACCCAGAACTGAATTCTGCGATGAGTTCTTGGCACACTAGTATCCCGACTGAACTGGAACCAAAACCAATAAGACCTAAAACCGAAATACATGTAGTGTTAAAAGATGTCGATGTTTTATTTAGTACGAAATTCATTTTATTTACTTATATTTTTATATCACAAGTATCCGATACCTTTGGTTTCGATTCTAGATCCACGGTTCTGAATATCTCGATATCCGAACCGTAACCGACCCGTTGACACACCTACCTATCAGTGGGTCGGTATTCTTGCATGTGCACCATATACCCAGTACTCCGTAATGATGATTATTTATGGGGAGGTTGGGTGGGACCCAATCAAAACAGGTGGAAAAACGACAACAAACGTCACGTCATTTCGAATGGTGGTCCTGCACCAGTTACCAACTTTTTGATCCAGTGGTCCAGACTCCAGCAACCTATAGTTAAGGAGAAATGCTCCATACTGGCTCGGGTCAAGATGGGAGGACGGGAAGAAACCATCCTGTCTGCCTCGAGGCCACTTATTATGGGACAGCATGAAAATGGGTTGACAGTTGTGACCTACCAAGGAGATTTCTTAGACCCATATGATCTCAACCGTCCAATCAGGTAGCTTTCTTCTTTCGTCCAGTTGAACGTTGAACGTTGGAATATAATAGTTTTGGTCATATACTATCTTTCGGCATCTTTTTTAAGTGCTTTTTAAGGCCAATGGTTAGGAAAAAGATGTAACAAGGTATACTTACGGTTTTAGACGCGAGGAAGCACGATTTTTGTTACAGCTTCCATCTGGGCCCACTGATCGCATGGATGTTTAGCCCACCCATTGGTGGATATACTTACCAAAATTCACCCTGATTGATAATCTCTAACCATTAGATTTTAGTACTTTTAAGGTGTGATTATAGCAGTTGGATTCAACCATTGTTTTGAGTACTAAAACCAACGGCTAAAATCATCAAACAACCTGATTTTTGCTATGAATTTCTACTAATGGGTGGGCTAAACATCCCATGAGGTTAGTGGGCCCAGATGGCAGCGGTGAGTAGCAAAAATAGAGCTTCCTCACGCCAAAAAGTGAGGTATACCTTGTTACATCACGACCCCAATGGTTATTATTTGAGAAAAAATTCGCTGGCCCCGGGGACTTCAAACTTTGATGTCTCCCCACCCAAAATGTCTTTGTTAACCACTAACGAAGGGCTTAACGCAGGTTGAGTTAAGGGATTGGGGTACTTGTCAGACATTTTGGGTGGGGAGACTTCAAAGTTTGATGTCCCCGGGGCCAGTGAATGTTTTCTCTATTATCTCTCACCTTTCGAGTTAGCAGATAGAGCAGGTCCCATTGATTTGAAAGCATGGTTCGAAGTCTCGGGCAATCTCGATACCGATCCCGTTCTGGATCCGGCAATCCAAATCCACCGATCTGAATGATATTTGGGCAAGATTGGAAAATACATATTTTCTCAGGTGCAATCAAACAGCCCTATAATGCATTTTCCCAGAGGCATTTTGTCAGGAAAAATTTTCAAATAAAAAGAGAATTTTCTCACGAAACATTTCTTGTGCAAACAAACGTGCTCTATGAAAATATGCTACCTGAAGGGATTGTTACAAATGCAGAGAAGTTCAAATTGGCTTGAGAGAGTCAACCCCAAATCCAGTGCGCCATACTTGGAACAATGCAGTGAAGTTTGAATTAGCTGCAGATTATCATATGCTATGAAAGTGAGACACCATGCTAGAACAAAGCATATTGAAGTGGACCTTTCCTTTCTCCATGAAAAGGTTCGAGGTAAATAGTATCTGAATGGATTCCCAAGTTCATTTAATCCTGTGAGTTGTCTACAAAGATCAGACTAGAGTAATATAATATGATGAGAAACTGTATACAAATTACAAAGTACACTATTAAAACTTACATCTAATCCATTGTAATTCAAATGAAAATTCTCATGTACAGTTGAGATTATTCGCTCCACTAATCAGCTGAGTAGTCCACAAATGGTGCAAGGTATAAACACAGCTTTAAGTTGGAGAAAATGTTTGCTGCTAACGAAAAGAAGCGAAACCTGATGCTGTCACCCAAAAACATGCCACTTACCAAATAAAAAATCTACCTTCTCTTAAGATCAAGTGTTTTAGGATCTTAACATCGAGGTTCGCTGCTTTTCATTAGCAGATGTTGTACCCTCCTGTTTTTTCAGTAATTAAGTTCTGATTTATATATGGTGAATGGTTCAGAGGATGGCTACCTCTCACTCAATTGGGTGGTGTCTCAAACCCCTGCACATGCAACATGTGCACAGTACCCCCATCATATACAGGTTTACAGAACATGGAAAGCTGAAAAATAGGAGATGACTTCAAGCATAATCTAATTGTGCAGATGAGTGGCAACATGGGTTTTGATTCTGAAGTTTGGCATGGAAATTTGAACAGTGTTTCTTTCGATTAACATTGGTGAGAAAACAAGAAACAATGTTTTTCGATATGAGATTGGCAAGATTGGCATTGAGACTACAGTAAAAACTTGTAAACTTGACTTTAGCTCTTGCCATAAACAAAACCTTGAAAGCCCATCAACCGTTTTTGAGAAACCTCTGTGAGAACCAAGATTTGGATTTTCAAGTCTACTCAGAGGACCAATGTGGAGTAAAAATCGAGTTTTTCAAGTTTTCACTATGGAATTGGCTGAGGCAATCCTGGTCACACTGGCTCTGGAAACCTGATTCATAGAAGAAGTAACAATAATGTTGGTCAGAAGAGGAAGCTCATATTTTTCAAGTAAAATCTCTGATGGTTGGCCATTGAGGGATATTACTTCAGTGTAATTCAGAAGCCTAAAACAGGAGTGCTCTATGTTGATATTATCTACCCCTGCGTCATATGTATTGATTACGCCCTTAGGTACCAACATTAGTTCGATTATTTGACACTAAGGGCCTGTTTGGTAACGCTCCGCGGCGGGCAAATAAAATATTTGGCCGAGCAAATATTCGCTCGGCTGCGTTTGACAGCCACTCGCCCTCGGCAAATATTTAGCCGGGCCCTCATATTTGCCCTACGCGGCAGGAAAACATTTGATCACCCCCCCCCCCCCCTGTGAAAATATTTTCACGCCGATTATGCCTTGGTGAGAAAATTTTATTTTATCGCTGGAAAATCACTATTTTCAATAAAAATTAATTTTTTAATATATAAAAAAGATAAAAATGAATTTTTTTTTATTCTTTGACATAATATGTAGTTCCCACACTCGCCCAACCTATTTTTGACTTACTTTGATATGTGGGACCCACTCAAATTGAAAGAAAATGAAGTAAGCTGAAGTGAGCTAGCTCATACACTTACCAAACATTGTTAAATATTGCTCTGAGCAAATATTTAGCCAAGATAATATTCGCCTGGCTAAATATTCGCCGTCGGAACTATTTTTCTCACGTACCAAACAGGCCCTAAATCTGCAACAAGAATAGCCATGAAAAAGGAGACCAGAGCGGATTCTATAAGAGAAGATATAAGTTAAATCTGCAACTAGATTAGCCATGAAAAAGGAGACCAGAGCGGATTCTAATAGAGAAGATATAAGTTAACTCATATTTCATTTAACAATGATGGGAATGAAGTACAATAATTTTTTTTCCTTTTGCCGCTGAAAGTCAATGGTACATCTCATGCTAGTCCAAGAGCATTCCAAATACAGGGTAAAGAAAAACAACAGGTCATGAACAGAGGATACTACAATACAAGGAGCAGTCATCAGAGCCATATCTTGCCAAGCCCTTCGGATTCTTAATTCTGGAGGATTTGGTGCCTTAAGATCACAGTTTCCATCCAATTCTCTACAGCTGAATTCCCCAGCAAAATGATCAACGTGTCAGAAAAGAATTTAGAAAAGGAACAATAAAAGCACATCAGCAGTTTGGATTTTGGAAGCTTTCCTATAAATGTTATATGAAACAATGTGATTCTGTTTAATAAAAATACTAAACGAAACTTATTTACTGATTGCATAAATACAACTCTAGATTTTCACCTATATTGATAGCCTGTAGAACAAATCAAATAATGAAAAAATGATGGGATCAAAGGTGGATTTGATATAGTCATGGTAGTCCAGCAGGTGCTAGCCAGTCTCAGGACGGAGAGTGACACCTCGAGTAGAAGATTCTTGGAAGTATTATAAGTTAATAACTTACCCAACAGATGGAGTCATGTTCTGATTCTTATCTGAGCTTCCACAAATCAAGCTTTAACGTAATCCAAACCATCATGCTTCCTCTTCTTAGGCCTTGAGAAAAAGCAGAGCTGAGCCCAAGTCTTTTTCTGCTTAACAGGTTGTGACTTCACATCCCTCTTGGCAATAACTTCAGCCATGTACTGAACAACAGCCTGGAAAGCACAATACCTTGATCAGCCGTGAAAAGGAAGTGACCAATTCTCAATAGGCTCATAACTGCAAAATGATGAATTACCTGTGCACCCTTTTCGGCTATATCACGTGGAGGCACTTCCAAAGGATTTTCTTCCGCATGAAACACAAGTAGACGTGATAGCATCCCAAAAGAGTCTGGGAGGAACCGTATCTGATTATTGCTGATATTCAACTCTTCTAGCATCTCGAGGTTCCCAATGGACCGTGGCAGGTAGCGTAGATCAGCAAAGTTGTTTCCTATATTCATCTTGACGAGTGTGGTAACAAGGCACAAATTCTCGGGCACTGACTCAAGCTCATTGAAACTAACATCAAGCTCCTTCAAATTCAACAGAGAAGCCATTGTGGTAGGCAGTTGTTTGATGTTATTATACCTGACAGACAGAATCTCCAGTGATTCGAGCCTCCCTACAGCTTCTGGAAGGGCTTTAAGCCGGTTATAGTCTGCTCGGAGCTCAACGAGGGAAGAACAATGGCCAATGGTATGTGGAATTTCTTCAATATTATTGGTCTCCACATTCAACTTCTTCAGACTGACGAGGGTCCCAATTGACTCAGGGAGCAATGCCAGATGGTTCGAACTGAGATCAACCTCCTCAAGACGCAATAATTTGCCCAAGGTAGCGGGTAGAGATTTTAATTGGTTCCCCCTCAAATTTAGATAGACCAGGCTAAAGAGATCTCCAATGGATTCAGGGAGTTCAGCAATCCTGTTTGAGTGCAGGTCCAGTTTTGTTAAAGAAGAAAGGCCTCCAATTGTGATTGGTAAGGCTACAATCCGGTTCTCGGACAAATCAAGGGTGATCAAACCCGATAGCTTCCCAATCGTGTCAGGTAACCACTCGATTTGATCAGTCAACTTGTTCTGGAGGTTGAGATCCCGTGTACCTTTCTTCGAAGAGACCTCAATCAAGCTAGCTAGTTTTATCAGACTGAACTTCTCACCAGCTTGACCTACGAGACGCATCGCGAAAGAATTAAAAGCATAAACCTATAATTTCTTACAATATAGTCTAATTACCATTCTCAAGCATCCAAAGAACCAAATTATACAAAACATCGTCAAGTATTCAAACAACCAGATAAAAGAAATGCAGGTAAATTACATGTCAAGCCCAACAAGAATTCATAAAAAGAAAGAACAAATGACAAATAACAGGAGAAATTCATACTCACCAGAAGTACTTGCAGGTTTCAGTGAGGAATCCAGGATTTGGGGTCGAACCAAACCAGTCGGTCCAACCCCAATTCCATCGACATAGAACGCCGCCTTTGCCTTCTTCACATAACTGTCATCTCTGGTAAACAGCTCAGAACTCCTTCCAAACTCTCTCTCAGAGTAGAACCCAGACGATGAAGCCACCGAAGAATCCATACCAGTGACTGAAGCAGAAGCATTCATCGTCGAAAAGCTGCTGTTCGAAACCGTAGAAACGGAGCCATTAGAGTATTCAGCCGGGTTAGAATTAGACGAAGACGGAAGGCATTTTGATGCTCTCTGAACGAAATCATCAAACGCCGTATGGACATTCTCGAGATCGAGCAATTTCAAAGCTTCCCTCTTTTGTTCTTTACTCTGAAAATACACCAAATTCTTCTGCATCTCTTGCAACACGAAGAACAGCTCCTCAGGAACTTCGGGACTCTTTCTCTGCTTTGCAATTGTATCGAGTCTGAACTGTTCTTCCTTTCCGACGTTCAAGATCAAAGCCTTTGCTGCTTCAACCTCGTCGAGAGCCGGTCTAGCGGGCAGAGATCTGTGAATTCTCATGATCTCCTCAACGACTCCATCGATGGATTCCAGATACGAATCCATCTCGTTGAACCCAATGATACCCAATCAAAAGTACCCTAGAAACCTAAGAAAAAACCCAAATTTTAAACAGAAAACAAAAAACCTAGATCAGAAAAAACAACTCCAACGCTCTTCTTCGGATAGAACCCGAAATCAATGAACTAAAAAAAAAAAAAGAAAAGCAAAACCAGATCAAGAAAAGAAAGAGAAACAGATTATATTTTACAATAAAAGAGAACGAACGTGTTGAATCTCTTCTCCACTATCATTCTAGAACATTCAAGTGAACCAACACTGTAGCAGAGCAGAACAGAACAAAACACGAAAACCCATTTTTCTTCTTCGAAAAACCAAACGACCCACTTCGAGAAAACGCCCTAGGAAGCGAAAAATTCAGCCCTCCTTCATTGATTCCCCTGTTTCTATCCAGAATTCCTGAAAATCGAGACTGAGTTTACAGAGTTGCTGAGCCATGAAAACCGTTTTATGAACAAAACAAAACAATTTCATAAATAACACAGCTGGAATTCTCTCTGTTGTTTCCCCTGAAATCCTCTGCGTCCACCCTGCTTTCTGAAAAATCCAGCTATTTCCATGCTCCTGCAACTCCTCTCTCTTTCTCTCTCTTGGTCGATTTCGGATTTGTTTTTTTTTTTTTTCTTTCCAGTTTATGTTTAATCTCGAAAAAATCTGTTCTATAATTTGATCCAAAAAACCGTGAAACCATTAAAGATCAACCAATTATCAGTAAACCAGAAACATTTACGAAAATACCCTGTCTTCTTCAAACAATAACCAAATTACCCTAATATTATGGATATGATGACTAACATTAGTTATTTGGGAATTTTGACATACCCCCATGTTATCTTTAAAATTTGACATACCCCCACAATTTGAAAAAGCTGACATACCTCCCTATGACTCGGTCCATTGTCATTTGACCAGTGTTGACTCGAGTTGACTTCCAAATTTTGTATTAAATAACAAAAATGCCCTTGTCTTCAAGCTTGGAACAAGGGTTTGGGCCAAAACCCAAACCTCAAATCAAATGGTTGTGGGGATGGCCGGCCAAGAGATTCCAATGGTTTGCCCATCACAGGCAACCAACCCACCGGAGTCTCATGGCCGGCTGGCCACCACTCCAGCAATAATTTAAAACCCATGGTTAAAAAAAAAAAAAAACATAAAGTATATAATTTTAGTTTTAAAATTTTCATTAACAAAAATGAAAAACAAGACAAAGTAATTTATATTTTAAACTTTTGAGATGTGAATTTTGGAAAGATAGGTTTTCTCAATTTTAAGATTTCATTTTACAATAAAATCCATAAAAATAAATCTCATTCCTTCGTGAGTTTTGTTTATTTCAATTTTTGTTTAATTCATCAACAAAAAAAAAATATTCTCAAGTTTACCAAAATGGGTTTTAATTTTTATCTTTAATCTTCTCTTTTCATGTTTGATTTGGGGTATGAGTTTTGGCCTAAACCCAAACCTTTGTTCTAAGGTTGAAGATAATGGCACTTTCATCATTTAATACAAAATTAGGTAGTCAACTATGGTTAACTCTGGTCTAATGACAGTGGACCGAGTCATAGGGGGTATGTCAGCTTTTTCGAAAAAAATTTTTTTTTTGGGGGGAGGGGAGTATGTCAAATTTTAGAGATAACACGGGGGTATGTCAAAAATTCCCTAGTTATTTTTGCTGGTGACTAGGGGCAACATATCTCTGTCGCTTAGACAAAGAGGTACAATGTGACTAGAGGTACACCCATTTCTTACATCTCATGGTTGGGCCCACTTAGAGATCATGTTGGACCATCTAACCATACTTTGAGTTACTAACCAATGAAATCCAATGGTGGTTTTGTTTTGGTAAAGTGAATGCCAGCTCATAACACAAAACCACAGTTGGATTTCTCAAGATCCATGGACGAGAATTTGGGTGAAAATTTGAGTTCGCAGATCCCGATGCTATAAATATTGACAAAAAATAACAGTTAATTTGATGGTCTCAATTTTCAAATTCAAGTCAATTTTTCACGAGGTTAGAAGGATTGAGATGGACTGATTTTTGGTGTATGGACAACTCATAGTGTGATTGGATTGTCCAACAGAATCTCTCTGTGGACCCACCACCGGGTGTAAGATATATTGTCTGGAATCTCTAATAGGGTTAGGGCCGTCTCGATACAAGTTGATGCCTAATGTGAAAACTCTATATAATGCCTTTTTGTTATATTTAATATCTATGCTATTAATAAAAAAAATTACTCTCTATATTATTGAAAATCTTTATATAAAAACTATTCTTGATAATAAAAAAAATTTAGATGCAGAGGACTCGACTCCCAGTGCAGTCGATGCAAAGGACTCTCGTGGCCCTACATAGATAATTTTTTGGGCATAATGACTGCGTGGATGTTCAACCCCCCTGTTGGTGGATAAACATACTAGAAATCAGCTTGATTGATGATTTCTAGCTGTTGGATTTACTGCCCAAAAAATATACTTGGATCCAATGGCTAGAATCATGTCCTAAAATCTATCGCTAGAGATAATCAATCAGGTTGATTTTTTATTCGTATAACCAAAAAGTGGTGGGCTAAAAATCCATATGGTTAGTAGGACCTGGGCTCTCACCAAGGGGCCTTAGGCGACCGTCTTAATCGCCTTAAGGTAGAGCCGGCCCTTGATAGGTATGCATAAGACATACACCCATCGGCCGTCCCCTTTCACATTGATGTTCTTAATCATCGTCCTAATACAATGTATTATTCCAATTATCCGGGATTAGCGATATAAAATTTATTTCACCATTCAACTCTATCTAGGCTTGAAATCGGTAATGTAAATCTAAGTGCCGCTAACCATGAAAGTCAATTTTGGTCTAAAATATGTTTCTTGACTTTATCAACGGCTCAAAATTAAGAAATTGACTTTTTTGGTTAGAGGAAAAAAGTCAATAATGTAAGGATGGTTAGTGTTATGTGACTCAGATTATCTTTGTGCCTGATGCAATACAAGAGTGTTTACGGTCCACATCGGTCCATTTTTAATTGTGTGGTATTTTGTTTATTTTGGAGTTTGGACAAATCATGAGGGTATATGCGTCTTTTCGCCAAGTTAAAAGTATTAAGCCCTGAAGGGTGATTTGGTAATAAGGAAAGACGTCAGTCTCTATTTTGGTTTCTCCAACTGACAAGCAATGAGCCAATTACGCAGTAAATAATACAGCCACATCCACGTGTATACGATGGACACGTGTTGATTACAGGTAAACCATGTCCACAGTCGACCAGCCGCGTTGCCCTTGCGGACCGATTAAATGTTTTGCGGACCACAGATAGCCACGTGGCACACTTTTTCAGACTACTGACCGTATGGATATTTGGCCTATCCCTTGATGGACGAGTAAAATTTCTATCACACGAAATTGTAAATCACACAGAACACAGCCAATGAGTTCTCGGCACGTACACAAGTGCTTTTGCAACGTACCCATGTGCTTTTTGCTTTTTAGGTGTACGCGCCGAGAACTCATTGGCTGTGTTTTGTGTGATTTGCAATCCCATTGTGATGGAAGTTTTACTCGATGGACCTACTAACTAAAAATCATAACCGTTGGATTGGAGTCTTTTCATGTCATTATTTTTAACCGTGGATTAGAGAATTATTTTTAAGAAATCACTAATCAGGCTTATTTTTGTATGTAGGTCCATCACACGAAATTGTAAATCACACAAAACACAGCCAATGAGTACTCGGGCACGTACACAAGTGCTTTTGCAACCTACCCATGTGCTTTTGCTTTTTAGGTGTACGTGCCGAGAACTCATTGGCTGTGTTTCGTGTGATTTACAATCCCCATGGAAATTTTACTCGGTCCATCGCTGAATGGGCCAAACATCTAGAATTTTTTTGAAAGAGCAGATTTTTTAAGCCGCAAAGCCATGGCCAATCACATCGCGCCACAATCGGCTGTTCAAAAAGACTGTTTAAAAGCATCAGCCGATTGTGACGCGGTGTGATTGGCCACAGCTTCGCAAAATCCGCTGCCTCCCAAACATCCATCCGATCGAGTAAATCTTACTTGACCACCGCTACCTGACCCCCCACAATATATGCTATGTGGCAATTTCTTAGAGGACACTGGCCGTATAGTTGTTCAGCATCCTCTAAGAGTGTACCATGTGGATCATATTATGGGAGGTCAGGGCTTCCTTAACTGTCAGTGTTCAGACAAGTTTTACTCCATACGATCAGTAGTCTCTGATAGTGATAGTGTGTCGCGTGGTCATCAACGTTTATGACGGACGTGATGTAGTTACCAAAAAAGAAAAATAAAAAAAAAGTGATCCCATGTAGATGCTTTACAGCTAAACTTGGTGGGTAAAAATATCTCTTCAATCATTCATGAATCCTGGTCCATCTCATGGTTTCCACTTTCCACATTGATCTTTGATCAATTTAGCTTGCTTAATGATCAGGCTGATTGGTACGATTTTCAAGCTATGGTCCATCTCCTAGTTTCTATATTGATCTGCAAATCGAGATTTTTATACCATGGTTTAAAAAACAACCGTCATAACGGCCGTTATTTTTTGAAGTAAAATTCTTTTTCTTATAACTATTAAAGTTATTTAAAAAAATAAGAAATAATATTCTGACTTTTATTGACTTCAAATGTGACTGATATGACCTGACCCATTATAAAGTTCATAACGGTAACGTTAACCATTATAACATTAACGTTATAGAAGACAACCGTTCTTATTTTTTAATACTGAAAATATATTGGGTATTTTAGATTTGTGAATTCAAGTAACAGTTCAGAAACGCGTGATACGTGACATTCAAACATTATAGAAAACAACGTATCCCAATTTACGGGTTCTCGTCTATCGGCACCAGCAAAGTGTTGCTTAGGAGCATGGTTTTAAAAACGGCCGTTTAAACGGTAACGCCCCAAGCCCGTTTCCATTTTATCGACCGTTAAAATCGTTTAAACAGCCGTTTAATTTCAAAAAATTTTGTGAAAAAAACGGCCGTTAAAACCGTTTAATTCCATTAAAGTCCGTTTAATTTCTGTTAAATTCCATTTTTTTTTTAATTTTCAAATTTCAAAATTTGCCACTTTTTCCTTTTTTTTTCCGTTAAAATCGTTAAAACTGTTAAAATCCGTTTAATTCCGTTTTTTTTCCATTTTTTCCATTTTTGCCCCTGACCGTTTCAATCCGTTTTAACGGCCGTTTAAATGGTTTAAACAGTAATGCCCCCAGTCCGTTTAACTGTTAAAACGGCCTCCTTTAAACCTTGCTTAGGAGTTCTCCGAGTAAAACTTGCCTAACCACCTGTGGTGTGGTATCCTACCATACCACACAAGCTGCTTGACGCGTTGATTTTGTACGGTAGCAAGTCATATCGGCACGAGCCACAAACTCATCCTCTCCTCCTTGGTTAACCTACTCAGGTTTGGTGAGAGTAAATGAAAAAAGTGAGAGTAAAGCAACATAAAGAAGACATGTAACAATTTCTTATAAGACACTGACTTTAGATGTTTGACCAATGGTTTTAAAAACGGCTGTTTAAATGTAACGCCCCAAGCCCTTTTCCGTTAAAACCGTTTAAACACGTTTTATCGGTTTTGAAAAAACTGTCGTTTTTTTTGTTTTAAAGACCGTTAAAATCGTTTAAACGGCTGTTAAAATCCTTTAAACAACCGTTTAATTCTGAAAATTTTTGTAAAAAAGACTGCCGTTAATTTCTGTTAAATTTCATTTTTTTTTAAATTTTCAAATTTCAAAATTTGCATTTCAGCACCATTTTTTCCGTTAAAATCGTTAAACCCATTAAAATCCGTTTAATTCCGTTAAATTCTATTTTTTCCCCTTTTTTCCATTTTTGCCCCTGGTCATTTCAATCCGTTTAAACGGTTTAAACAGTAACGCCCCCAGTCCGTTTAACCATTAAAACAGCCTCCTTTAAATGGTTTAAAAACGTCCGTTTAAACGGAAACGCCCCAAGCTCGTTTCTGTTAATACCGTTTCAACACGTTTTAACGTATTTGAATTTAACAACCATTTTTTTTTTGTTTTAACGGCTGTTAAAATCGTTTAAACAGACATTAAATTCTGAAATTTTTTGGGAAAAAAATGTCCGTTAAATCTGTTAAATTCCGTGTGTTTTTTTTATTTTCAAATTTTAAAATTCAAAATTTGAATTTCAGCGCCATTTTTCCATTTTTTCCGTTAAAATCCATTTAATTCTGTTTCCGTTTTTGGCCTCTGGCCGTTTCTATCCATTTTAACGGCTGTTTAAACTGTTTTTACGGTGACACCCTCAGTCCGTTTAACAGTTAAAACGGCCTCCTTTAAACTTTGGGTAAAACCAAGGTTTAAAGGAGGCCGTTTTAACAGTATAACGCACTGGGGGCATTACCGTTAAAACGGATCGTAACAGCCAGGGCCAACAAAAGAAAAAAATGGAAAAAATAGAATTTAACTGATTTTAACAGAAAAAATGAAAAAAATGGCGTTGAAAGTCAAAATTTGAAATTTGAAATTGAAAATTTCAAAAAATGAAAAAATGGATTTTAACGGCCATTTTTTTTTCACAAAAATTTCAAGAATTTAACGGCTGTTAAAACGATTTTAACGGCGGTTAAAATGAAAAAAAAAACGGCAATTAAATTCAAAGCGTCAAAACGGATTTTAACGATTTTACGGTAACGGGCTTAGGGCGTTACCCTTTAAACAGCTTTTTTTAAAACCATGACTTTGACCCTAGCTAGTAAATTTCACGTATTATACACGTTTAATACATGATTTTTTTTTGAAGGAACATTTAATATTATCGTATAAAGTAAAAAATTAGAAAAAATCACGAATTTTAAGATTATACGAATAAAACATATATTATTCATGTTTAATACATGGATTGCGTGTTTTTTAAATAAAAACATGTTAAATGGCCGCATAAAATGAAAAAATAGATAAAATTCAGGCTTTTTAAGGCTAAACAAATATAAATTTCAACAATGACTGAATTTTTGACTAGATGTTTTTATCCCGAAACCGAATTAAACTCGAACTTTTCTCATTTTGAATCTTTACCGAATTGCTAACTGGTACATTAAAAACTGTTAAAACCCGTTTTGACGCTTAGAAATTAACGTCCTTTTTTTGTTTTAATGTGGCACCCTCTTGGTGGACGCTGACCGTATTGATGCTTGGCCAATCACTAGGTGGACCTACAAACCAGAAATAAACTTGATCAGTGATTTCTAAATCATGGCTTGATTTTACCGTATGAATTTTGAGCATTATTTGGGTGCAAAGATCCGAGTAAAACTTCTGTCACAATGGGATTGCAAATCACACAAAACACAGCCAATGAATTCTCGGCACGTACACCTAAAAAGCAAAAGCACATGGGTACGTTGCAAAGCACTTGTGTATGTGCCGAGAACTCATAGGCTGTGTTTTGTGTGATTTACAATTTCGTGTGATGGAAGTTTTACTCCAAAGATCCATAGGTTGTTAATGGTAAATGAGTTACTTTACCTTTTTTTTTTATTTTTTGAGGAGAAAAAAGGAAATTACTCTTTTGCTCTCACCAAACCATAGGTTTACCAGAGGAGGAGAGGATGAGTTTATGGCTCGTGCTGATGCGACTTGCTACCGTACGTAAGCCACGCGGCAAGCACGTTGCCTATAGTTTGGTAGATACCACACCACAGGTAGTCAGGCAAGTTTTACTCGAGTTCCCCTTCGCACAACACATCTATTTTTGTTTCATTTTGTATTCTTTAGATTATACACATATGAAGGGTGCCTTTGTCTTTTAATGCATACGTCACGTGCAAGTCGCAATGCGTACGTCACCTGCAAGTTGCAAAATAAAAACTGAGTAAAACTTGTGTCACGAGATGTTGTGATGGAACACGGTCACAGCACTCAACACGAGCCACGTGGCACATTATCAGAGATCTTTGACCGTATGGATGTTTGACCAGTCCCTCGGTGGATCTACAAACCAAAAATCAGCCTGATTAGTGATTTACAACCTTTGGATTTATGCACCCAAATAACGCTCAATATTGCTCAAATTCCTACCGTTAAAATCAACCCAGGAAAATAACTTCAATAGAATCAGTTAGAAATCACTAATCAAGCTGATTTTTTGTGTACTAGTCCACCGAAGGACTGCCCAAACATCCATACAGTCGTTGTCCTCTAATAGTATACCACGTGGCTCGTATTGAGTGCTGTGACCGTGTTCGGTCACAACATCTTGTGACACAAGTTTTACTCATAAAACTTCCCTCACGTCAGGCAAGTCTATTTAAAAAAAACTAGGTTTATAAGGGACCAAGTGTGAGCCAAGTGGAATACTCTCAGAGGACACTGATCGTATGGATGTTTGTTCCATCCGTAGGTAGACTGTAGACGTATGTACCAAAAATCAGCTTGATTAGGGATTTCTAACCTTTGGATCAGAATACCTCAAATAATGCTCGAAATCTACGGTTAAAAAATAAATCATGAATACGACTCAGATCCAATGGATAGAAATTTCTAATCCAACTGAATATTGGTATGTAAATCCAACTAGAGATAGTTTAAAACAAGGTTCAAAGGGGACTGTTGTAACGGTATAACGGACTGGGGGCGTTACCGTTTTTTCCTCTGAGGGGCAAAAATGGGAAAATAACGGAAACAAACGGAAAAAATGGTGCTGAAATTCAAATTTTGAATTTTAAAATTTGAATTTCTAAATTTCAAAAATGGAAAATAGCAGAAAAAACGGAATATAACGGAAAAAAAAATGGAAAAAAACGAAAATAACTGCCTTTATTTTCTGGGCGTTTTAACTGTCCATAACGTAACGGGGTAGGTCCAAATCCGTTATAACGGCCATTTTTTAAACCTTGGTTTAAAGATCCATACGATTAGTGGTTTCTAAGAGTATGCCACATGGTACATATTGCATGTGGTCCCTCCTCATCGTTGATGAGGGACGTTGTCTTCAATGTTCTACTCCCTTGCTACCAGTCCTTGGTACAAAAGCTCATTAATGAGCTCTCTTGCTAGACTTTAATACTACTGGTTCATGACTTGTTAATTCTGTTATTTAAAATTTTAGATCTTTGTACACAAAATAATGCTCAAAATCTACTGTTAACAATTAACCCATGAAAATGATTCCAATCGAATGCTTAGAAATTACTAATCAGACTGACTTTTTGCATTTAGGTCTACCTAGGGAAGGGGCGCCAAACATCCATACAGTTAGTGATCTCTAAGAGTGTGCAACATGTAAGGTACTGCCACATGTAAGGTGCACGTGCAACATACTGTGGCGTTCCCCCTAGTATCGTTAAAAGTAAATAGGGCGTTGAATTCAACCCTATTTACTTTTTTAACAAGGGTTAACGCTGTTTTTGGAGTATGTGTCACACAACGGGATCCTAATCAACAAGATAAGGTAATAATCATGGATATTTACAATGGTTTACAATTGTTTCCTCTATAGTTTGCCAAGAGAAAATATTTGATGCTCCCCCTTGGGACTTCAAAATTTGAAGTCTCCTCTTTCCAAAGTGCCATGTGGAGCTCACTTTAGGGCCCACTGATCTTATCAATGTTTGGTACACCTCTTGGTGGACCTACATACAAAATATCAGCTTGATCGATGATTTATAAAAGTTATATATTAGCATCTAAGAACCATTACTCGAATCCAACAGTTAAAAATTACGTTATTAAAATGCTAAATCCAACGGCTAAAAATAATCAATTAAACTATTTTTGATGTGTAGATCCACCAAGAAGTGAGCCCTAAGGCATACTCTACCTTACATTTTGGGAGGGGGACCCTAACACGACAAGGCAATCACTTTGTTCATGGGTCGGAATATTCTCAATTTCCAGTTAACAAGGAATAACTATGGAGTTTCTAAATGAGTTTTACTCGTTTCCAGTATAGTTGTCCAAACATTTCCCATATACAACCCTGCTTGGTATCCTGTCCGTAGTTTGCAGGAAAATGTTTGTATACAAATATTTGATAATCAAATGTTTGCTATGACCAACATTTGTTGGGAAAAAAAATGTGAAAATTTGAAGTCAAGGCTCTTATTTTTCTTTCTTCAAGGATACGTTCAAGATAACAAAATCTTGAAGATTTGGTTAGAATTTTGGAAAAATCCTTTCAAATTTGAAAACCATACTCACTTTCCTAAAATATTCTCTTTGATCGTTGATAAAATCCTCAAATTTTAAGAATTCATAAGTAGGGATTCATGTTTCAAATGTGCATATATAAGAACCGGTGGTTCAACCAATTTGACAGTTGGTCGAACCACTGATATTGAAAAAACCATCGGTTCTCTTCAAACTTCAGGTTCATCATAAACTTGACCGATATTTTTTTTAAATCCAGTCGGACCGTCGGTCTGGTCGGGTTATATTAAAACCTAACTGCTGGTAATTTTGAGAGGAAATTTTCATATGGAGATGATAAAGACATGATTATGAACAAGATTTCATCCCATTAAATGAGAATGGATTTAGAGTAAGAAACATGGAGACCCCTTCTCTACATTATTATTGTCATCCCCATCCCTCGATGGTCCCATTGACAACCCACATATAGCGATTCACAGATTAAATGTATAAAATAAATGGGAAAGTCTATCATGTGTCTTAAATATCAGTATAAAACAAGACTCGTACAATCACGGTCGTTCGATCTTGTTATCATGCTTTTCACATTTTTTTGTCAATAATTTTGATTTATAAAATGACTTGTGCGCTTTGGTTGAATATATATAGTGGCTCATTTTAGTAGATGGCAAGACACCATTGGACAAAGAGCCTTTGACACCTTTTACATGATCATGAAGAGAGAGTGAGGGTTGTTGGGACTTGGGAGTACTCTCTCTCTCTCTCTCTCTCTCTCTCTCTCTCTCTCTCTCTCTCTCTCTCTCTCTCTATATATATATATATATATATATATATATATATTATACCCAAATTATGATTGATTTGGCTATCCTTATATTCAAAATTAGTAAATTCTTGAATTATTCGCAAATAATTCACAAACTGTACGAATTATTTGAATAATGAACTGAAAAACATCATATTCAAGGGTTTGGAAGAATTTGTGTATTTTTTAACGTGATTGAATTATTCTCGGACCTTTTCCGAATTATTTTCGGATTATTCAGTCTTGACCATGAAAAATATTTTATAATTAAGACAAAATGTTGTTAATATGTTTTTTTCGTTATATTTTTTTTAATATTTTTGCCAAATTTTGTAACGTATTTAAATTTTGTAACGTATTTTTTAGTGACAAATCCGAATTATACTCCAACATTTCCTGTACCATATTTTTGTCGAACTCCGAATTGATAACTACTTATATATCTTAATGAGTCGGTTTATCTCTATCATTTCTAAACACAAAGCCCATACCGATACTGAACCTCCTTTGGATTTTGGATTCACTCGACTCCTTTATTTTTTATGTGAAACATGTGTAGATACATAAAAATAGTAAATTTGTATGTATCAGGACCAATACATTGCAAAGTATTAGATCACTCTCCAAACCCTTAGAGATCCTCTTGGGTCAACACGTGGCAGAGTGAAGAGCATATAAAGATAAGAATTTGTAGAGAGGAAAGGAGGAGGAGGTGGAATATATCTCAGTAATGTCAAAATGGAATTTTATATTGAGATGAGATAGAGATTGATTTTTCCAGTGGATGTAGACGTCGGCGATAAACCACATAAGTATCGGTGTAGCTCTTTTAAATATGTTTTATGCGCTATTTAATCTAATATTTTTTTTGTATATTTATGATCTATTTTTGTTGATTGCTTGAGATGGAGGATCGTAAATCAGACGGTAAATCTCGATTTAATCTTCAACAACATGGTTCTCATCTCTTCTCGAGAAATAAGTGGGGTATTTTTTTGCAAAATTGTGCTCAATTTCGTACATAGCAAGTCCGCCAAGATCTCTTCGTTAGTTGGGGGAAGAATCCGCACGAATCAGATTTTTGATTGGGTCCTGGCATTGTAACCCATATCACAACATACACACATGCACATGGCACATGCCCCAAACATACATAAAGACAATGTCCTTTTATTGCAACCCATATCAGAAACATAGACACACAATCCAATAATTCAAGTTTTGTGGGTAGTTGGCATTTGGGGGATGTCTTCGTTGTTGGATTTGGGTAAGTTTTTGTTTGTTATACCTTTCCAAGTTTGCACTCCAAGGGATATCTAGATCTTCAAGTGGACACATGAGATCGGGATCCCACAATTATTGAGTCCCACCTAACAGGACCAAAATTAAATAATCTCAACCATTCAATTTCACTTTATTCCTTTGGATGGTTTAAAAAAAAAAAACCTAGTAAAGCGCTCGAAAAAGCTTTCTAAGCATATGTAACCCAATCAGGGGTGAGCTTTAACCCACTGAACATCCGACGTGTCGAGATATTGTGCTTAATGACGGATTTTTTTTTTTTTTTTGTCTAAGTACTCCCCCTTAAAATAAACAAGGAAATGAGAAAAAAAGAAGAACACAAAGAACAAAAAGGGACCACATGTTTATCTAAGACTAGGGCTCTCAATGGATATTTTTGAATCTTATATATGAATATCTAAATCTGAATCTGAAATAAATATCTGATATTCGAATTCGATATCAATATCCGTTGGATATTCCGAATCAATATTTGAATTTGAATCTAATTAACTCAGCGGATATTCAATAACATCTGATTCGTCCAATAAGAAAATTGAATATATGAAATCGTGCAAAAAAATCTTTGATCTATCAAATTTTGCCAAAACCCTGCTATTGATTAGGGTTATGAATTGAGGCGTGCACCCCTAACTCACCCATGAATGATTAGCCCACCACTTGATGGACCTACACATCAAAAATTAGCCTCATTGGTGATCTCTTGCCATTCAATTCAAGTATCCAAAATGATGTTCAAACTCAATGGCTAGAAATCATCCCATGGAAAAGTTCAAATCCAACGGGTAGAGATCACCAATAAGGCTCATTGTTGGGGTATAGGTTCATAAAGTAGTGGGTCAACCATTAAATGGGTCAGTGGGGGCCGAAAGAGTGTGTCAGGTGGCACATTTTTATGAGCTCCACAACCAAGTGAATTCGATCTGTGGCCTTAACCTAACATTTTCTGGGCCCACTGACCCATGGATGTTTAGTCCATGGTTTTAAAAACGGCCGTTTAAACGGTTTAAACGGCCATTTAAACGGTAACGCCCCAAGCCCGTTTCCGTTTAAACCCGTTTTATCAGTTTTGAAAAAAACGGCCATTAAAATCGTTTAAACAGCCGTTTAATTTCAAAAAATTTTGTAAAAAAAAAGGCCGTTAAAACCGTTTAATTCCATTAAAATCCGTTTAATTCCATTTTTTTTTTTTAATTTTCAAAATTTGAATTTCAGCACCACTTTTTCCGTTTTTATCCGTTAAAATCCATTTTTTCCCATTTTTTTCTATTTTTGCCCCTGACCGTTTCAATCCGTTTTAACGGTAACGCCCCCAGTCCGTTTAACCGTTAAAACAGCCTCCTTTAAACCTTGGTTTAGTCCACCCCTTCGTGGATATAGACACCAAAAATCAGCTTGATTGGTTATTTCTAGCTATTATATTTTTGCACTTTTTTTAGTAGTGATCTAGCTAGCCGTTTGATTCAAGCATGATTTTTTGGGTAGTGTAACCAACGGGTAGAAATCAACAATCACGCTGATTTTTGGTGTAATGTCCCCCAAACACTAAGCTAAATATCCATTCGGTTAGTCGGACTACTGCATTGACTGGTTCAAAGTTCAAACCCCGCTGGAGAAAGAAAAACAAAATCCGTAGTTCTCGGTGGAAAATTAGTTCCAACTTTGGAAGGTCATTATTATCGGCTAGGGGCGGCATGTGCGTTGCACGTGAGTGATCATATGGGCCTCATCAACGTTGATGGACGGACCACGATATGAGCCATGTGGCATAATCTTCTAGACCACTAACTGTATGAATGTTTGGCCCATCCCTAGATGGACTTACGTAGCAAAATTCAACCTGATTAGTAATTTCTATCCGTTAAATTGCTCTTTTCCATGGTTTATTTTTAACCATGGTTTATTTGGGGTACTCTGATCCAAAGGTTTAAAATCACTAATTAATCAGGCTGATATTTGGTATGTAGGTCCACCTAGGGATGTTCGAAATATCCATACAGTGAGTGGTCTCTACGAGTGTACGGTACCACATGGCATCATTGATGAGGGAGGTCCCCGTGCTGGACAACTTGGAAGGTGAAGGTCTTGTGAGCCCATGTGAGGGGGCGTGCCTTGTGCCCCGACCCAGGTTTTGGCTTTAAAGTAGCACCAGGGGGTGTGCAACGCACTGATTATGAGGGCTTAATCAACTTGGATGACGGACCATAATATGAGCCAATGGCACACTCTTAGAGACCACTGACCGTATGGATGTTTGGCTCATCGCTAGCTGGACTTGCATATCAAAAGTCAACCTGATTAGCAATTTCTATCCATTTGATTAGAGTATTTTTCATGGTTTACTCTAACCGTGGATTTTGGAGTATTATTTGGGGTACTCAGATCCAAAGGTTAGAAATCACTGATCAAGATGATTTTTGGTATGTAGGTCTACATAGGGATGGGCCAAACATTGTCTTAGCAGTAAGAGTGTGCCCTGTGGTTCATGGTGTCGTCCCTCATCAACATTGACGGTGGACATCCTTCATCAAAATTTTGCTATTTAGGTGAGTTTCTGAAGCCCGTGTCATCGCCAACCCTGATTTTTGCTTTATAATAGTATAGTGGTATGCCACGTGCACCTTACATATTGCAGCACGTTACACATGGAAAACGCTTAGGCCCTACTTGGTTCGCAGCAAATTGAGTGCAATGCACTCACTTGCCACAATTTTGGGATTGAAAGTGATTGGTTGGAGGAGTGCAAATGACTGCCGTGCAAGTGGTTAACAAGGACTTGCAAACTCCTTAACAAAATAGATGCAAGGAAGTGCAGCCCAAAAAACTGACGTAAACAAGTGCATTGTGTTAACTTAATATTTTTTTTTCCGAAAACCACAACAATAATAATAACAACAACCGAGATTATTTTTATTATTATCTTTTTATTTTTATTTCTTTACTTTTTAGTTTTTTATTTTTTGGTAGGGTCGGGATCGGGGGACAACTATTTGGCATACCCTCGTAGAAGATGAATCAATGGCTGATTTTTGGTGAAGATGATCTCTATGGTGAGGAGATCATTCTCACAAAAATTCAAATCATTCTGATAGTCATAGACTGGTTTAGAAGTTGAAGAATTATGGACTTTCTTTTTTTCCCGTGTAACTTGAAAACCACATTTGAGGGGGTTAGAAATTTCAAAATGTGCTGATTTTTTGTGGGGGTGATCTATATGGTGAGGAGATCATCCTCGCGAAAAATCAGCCATTGATTCATCTTCTACGTGGGTACACCAAAATGGTTGTCCCTAGGCCCTTTTTGATATTGCTGGTTGGGGTATCCCCTAACCCCAAGCTTTCTCATCCGAAACAACAACAACAACAACAACAATAATAATAATAATAATAATAATAATAACAATGACAATAAAGTAATAACAATATTAATTATAATCAAGGTTTAAAAGGGGCCGCTATAACGGTATACCGGACTTTGGGCATCATCATTTTTTCAGTTATAAGGGTTGTTATAACAAATTTTAACGCTCAGGGGCCAAAATTGAAAATAACGGGAAAATGAAAAAAAATGGCACATTATTAGTACGGGAAGGCTTGGGTAAACCTTCCTCATTGTGTAATTTCAAAATTATAATTATAATTTTCAAACGCCCCCCTTGCGTAAACCTTGTTGTGTGTACGGGAAAGCTTGGGTAAGCGCACACAACCGTAGGTCTAGTCCCATCACCAATGTGTGTGGGGACACCTGCGTTATCAAAAAAATTATATTACAATAGTAATTTTATTGTGCATTTTTTTGTAAAATAATCCATTGCATTCATTTGCAATGCACTACCAACCAATCAGCTAAACTTCTTTTGCATCTATTTACATGTCGTGAACCAAACAGCTGTAAGTGACTTACATCGCAAGTGATTGCAACACAATTCATTGTATTTGCACTAAAGTGTAAAATGGACCCAAGTGCAACGAGCCAAGCAAGGCCTTAGTGATCACTCACTGTATAGATGCTTGACGTAGAAAAATTATCTTCATTGCTAGTTTCTATTGTTGGATTAGTCTTTTTCATGGTTTGTTTTTAACAGTGGCCTCTAATAGAGTGCTAAGCGGCATACACTAACATTGATGATGGATTTCTGTCACTAATTTTCTTTCTAAGAAAAGAGTTCACGATGACAGAAAGAGGAGATGAGCAGTTGACGTACTGTTAAGACAGGAGAAAAAGGAAAAGGAAAAATGCTTAAAGATTAGGTTACCTTTAAAAAGTTGCATATAGATCAAAATACCTTAAAAAAGTAAAAAATTAAATCAATATAATAAGAACCTTTCCAAATAAAAAAATAAAGATTTTACCTTTTTTTTGTCTTTTCTTGCCACACGTGACATTTATAGACGAGCCTCTTATGAAACCCGCATCCGTCCCGGAACCCAAGTTCTGGCTTTACAATAGTACAGATAAATATAGATGTTGGTGGCCAACTTTGAATTCGGTGTAACAGTCGTCACCTATACATTTAGGGCGGTACAAGTATATTCCCTTTCAAATTTGTGGGACCCACTCAACTCCTGAAGGCCGCCAACACCTAACTCAATGGTTACTATTAGGACGTACGATCACATGCAGGGGGTTGGACCCACTATTTGATATTTTCATTTCATCCATGGTTTTAAAAACAGCCGATTAAACGGTTTTAATGGCCGTTTAAATGGTAACGCCCCAAGCCCATTTCCGTTAAAACCGTTTAAACACATTTTATCGGTTTTGAAAAAAACAGCCAATTTGTTGTTTTAACGGCCGTTAAAATCGTTTAAACAGTCATTTAATTTTGGAAAATTTTGTAAAAAAATGGCCATTAAAACCGTTTAATTCTGTTAAAATCCGTTTAATTTCATTTTTTTTTAATTTTCAAATTTCAAAATTTGAATTTCAGCGCCACTTTTTCCATTTTTTCCGTTAAAATCCATTTAATTTTCATTTTTTTCCATTTTTGCCCCTGACCGTTTCAATCCGTTTTAACGGCCGTTTAAACGGTTAAAACGGCCTCCTTTAAACCTTGATTTCATCTAGGAGATTGTCTACCTAAGAAGTCAACCTGATTGGACAATTGCATTTATCTGATGTCATTTTACTGGATTGCTAACCACAGTTTTCATGACTGTGACTGTCCAAATGAATGGAATTGAATGGTTCTGATCATCCAGCCACATTGACTTTGAACTAGAGCATTTCTTACGTTTTGATGGGTCCTAAATCATAATTCCTGCAGGTGCGCTATATGCCCTAATGGAAAATTTTTTGCTCTTGCACTGCAAGAGCAAAAAGTCTTCTTGTAGCATTCAGAGCCCTTCCCTACACATGGGTTGGGCTCATAGCACTTTTTTGGTATGTGGGTCCACTCCCCTGTATAGGTGGCGGCTTCTGAATGCTACAAGAGAGTCGCAGTTCAGAACTTTTTTCAGGTGGAAATGAATTCCGGATTTATAGGGAAAATTATCCAGATTTAAATGACTTGGTAGCGAAAATTATACAGATTTAAAATGACTATCTAACAAATGGACAGTTGTGTTTTCCTCAGGAAAATTCAATTTTCTCACTTGGCAATCAAACACGCCCTTATTGATTTATCGAAAAAAACCGATGTTTTGGGAAAACAATAAATATCAGATTGTGCGAATCAAGAATTGCCACTTATGGTGGGGTGGGCCCATATGATTTGAAAAGGAAATATTGAGGCGAATTGAAAGCTAAGCAGTGGAAATTCTACCCGGCGGAAAAATAAAGATGTCTCCTACGTTACCTATGTAACGCTAATCTCATAAAGTCATTCGGTTTGAATGGTACATTCTGATGATTTTGATTGGCCAAAAATGATTTTGTTATTTTATAATTAATTTTTTTAATTCTTTTGGTCAAATGTAGTTATAATTTTTTTAACACTCGTCAAGTATATAGATACCCCGTCACATTCTTTTGTTGTGGCATTCCGTGGCGTAGAGAGGCTCACATTTTTTGGGTTTCCAAATAGGCCCTAATTTTGTACTTCTATTTTCAATATTCTTAAGAGCGGACATCTTGGAGGGTGTGTAACATCCCATATTTTTCTTAGACCCAGATTGGTATAGATCTTAGGGCCTGTTTGGTACGTGAGATAAAGAGTTCCAATGGCGAGTATTTAGTCAGCCGAATATGATCTTGGCTAAATATATGTTCATATCAATATTTAACAACGTATGGTACGTACATTAGTTAGCTTACTTCATTTTGTTTCAATTTGAGTGGGTCTCACATACCAAAGTAAGTCAAATATGGGTTAGGCAAGTGTGGGACCCAAATATTAGGTCGAAGGATAAAAAAATGCTTATTTTTTACATATTAAAAATCTCATTTTATTGAAAATAATGATTTTGCCGCGAGAAAATAAAATTTTCTCACCAAGGCTTAATTGGCATGAAAATATTTACTTAGGGGGGAGGGGTGATCAAATGTTTTCCAGCCGCGACAGGTAAATTTGCGGGCCCGGGTACATTTGAGGGCCCGGCTAAATATTTGGTGGGGGCAAGTGACTGCCAACGCGCCCGGGCGAATATTAGCGCGTGCAAATATTTTATTTTCCCGCTGCGGTGGGTTACCAAACAGGGCCTTAGTGTTGGCCCATACTAATCTCCGGATTGAAGCCCATTAGAGGCTTGGGCTAGGGGTGTATTAATTGGCTTAATTGATTGAACCTCAGATAATTGGGTTGGGTTCGATCTTTGAATTTAGTAGAAAAGAAGCTTAAGTGTGTGTAGCTCAAGTCGAAAATTCAAATCCAAATTTGAATCCATATTCGAAAGATTGGATTTATCCAAAAATTTCAGATATTAAATTCGGATTTGGATATACCATAATATCCAATCCGATATATTATTTAGTAATTATATTTGAGTCCGTCTAGAGCTACACCCATTTCTTACACCCGAGGTTGGGACCCACATGGAGATCATGTTGGACAATCCAACCGCACAATGAGTTTTTCATACTATGGTTACCCTTCTCAGAAAAAATCAGGACAATTCGACATTCTTAACCTCATGAAAATATGACTTTAATTTTAAAAATCCAGACCATCCAATTAAACCATTATTTTCAGTCCATTTTTTATATGGTTAGGGATGTCGAAGTGAACTGATTGTTGGCAACGATGATCATCATGGCAAGGATAACTCAATGTATGGTTGGATTGTCCAACATGATCTCCATGTGGGCCCCAACCTCGGGTGTAAGAAGTGGATGTAAGAAATGGGTGTAGCTCTAGACGGACTCATTATATTTAATACTATATATATAATACTAATAATTTATTATATATATTCGATTTGGGATAGGATGTTATCGGATATTCGATAAGTTAATCGGATTCGAATTTGGATATTGATTTGGAATATCCACCGGATATTGAATCGGATTTGGATTCGGATATGCTTATATTTGATCTGATTACCATGGGTTGGCAGCCCTAAATCAAAGTACTTGTTCTTGGGACGAGCTTTGGCCCAGCCATTAACGTCCCAGTCTAGGACAGGCCTTTAGGTTTGAACCGGGTCTAAACTTACTTTAATAGAAGCCTACCTAATTATTTAGCCCACTTTAAATAGAAAGCCCATAAGAGCCCTATGGGCCCATTTATATTGTCCGAGTCAGCAATATAGTAAACGACACCCAAGCCCATTAACACCCATACTATATCAGTATCCCTTCCCTAGAGCTGTCTGATTGAGACAAAAACCTAACGATGGAATAGTTCTACGCGAGGTGCACAGGCAATGAGATACACCATAAGCCTCCAAGGACATAATATGATGCTTTCAGGAACACGGAGGATAATGCTCCTTAAGCCCAATACCACAATGATGATCAATTGAATCATTTGCCGGGCCTTTGATTGGGCATAGCCCAAAACCACGGACCAACCGAATACCGTCCGATGTTCTTAATTGTTCAATTTAGCGATAAAGTTTAGACGATTAAGAAATAAGATCAACAGCGAGCAGTCGGAACAGTGATTCACAGGTTGAATGTTCTTTATATGACTCTGGTTGGTCTGATTTCTATAATGAACCACAGATTAAATGATCAGGATGGTGTACATGTCTAAGGTGGATCTAGGGTGCATCATCCTCCACGCTCTACTAAGCACAGACACAATCTACTAAGCAAAAATCTATATTTCACTCCTGGTTTAAATTTAAAATAACACCGTTTTAACGAAAACGATAACACCCAAAGCCCGTTACGTTACGAACTGTTTTGACGCTTAGCAAATAAAGGCCCTTATTTCAAAAATAACAGCCCCGTTATTTTCTGAAAAGAAAATTGTGAAAAAACGGTCGTTATTTTCTTCATTTTTTAAAATTTCAAAATTGAAATTTTGAATTTCAACGCCATTTTCTTTTTCCGTTTTTACCCCTGTCCGTTCCAATTTGTTTTAACGCCGTTATAATGAAAAATCATAACAGCCCCGGTACATTGTACCGTTATAACGGCCTCTTTTAAACCCTGGTTTCACATAGGGAGCTCATATTTGCACACCCCATTTCCTATCCCGGTGGACTCCTAGTCGGCGCACACCCCAAAAAGAGAGATCTCTCTAAAACTTGGCTGACCGGTGACTATCACTGACTGCCCATAAAATGAGCCACGTGGCATATGTTTAGAGGTAACTGACCGTATGGATGTTTGGCCAATCCCTAGGTGGACCTACAAACCAAAAATCAGCCTGATCAGTGATTTCAAACCTTTCGATCTTGTACCCCAAATAATGGTCGATAATGCTCAAATTCCCACGGTTAAATCAACCCATGAAAATATATGGCTCCAATCCAACGCTAGGAAATCATTAATCAAGTTGATTTTATTGGTTTGTAGGTCCACCTCGAGATTGGCCAAATTAACATCTATACGCTCAGTGTCCACAAAAAATGTGCTATGTGGCTCATTTTGTGGTGGTCAGTCACCGGTCAGCCAAGTTTTGAGAGAGCAGTATCTCTCTTTTTGGGGTGTGCCCCGACTAGGAGTCCACCGAGATAGGAAATGTGGTGTGCAAATATGGGCTCCCTAAAAAGGAAGAGCATGCTTGGATTTAAAGCCTCTGAAAAAAAAAAAAAAGAACCAAGCTTTAAGATTAGTCTTGTAGAAAGAAAAACAATTCAACTACTTCCCTTGAAAGCAAAATCTGAAACAAAACCTATATATAACTACCCATTTCCCCTCTCATCTTCATCAATCTACTCTTACCCTCTGTTTGATCAAGAACCCAATCAAGGATATGGCTTTCTCCCCAGTTTCTATCTTCTCCCTCTTCTTCCTCTCCATGTCTCTCCTTGTCTGCACTTCTCTTTCTCGAGATTTTTCGATCGTCGGCTATTCGCAGGACGATCTGACTTGCGTAGATAAGCTTATCGATCTCTTCGAATCATGGATGTCGAAACATGGGAAGTCGTATGAGAGCATTGAAGAGAAAATCCATAGGTTTGAGGTGTTCAAGGACAACTTGAAGCACATTGATGAGAGGAATAAGAAGGCTAGTGATTATTGGCTTGGGTTGAATGAGTTTGCAGATTTGAGCCATGAAGAGTTCAAGGAGAAGTATCTTGGGTTGAAGGTTGAGTCGTCGTCGTCGTCGAAGAGGAGAGAATCCTCTAAAGACTTCACTTACAGAGATGTTGTTGATTTGCCAAAATCTGTGGATTGGAGAAAGAAAGGTGCTGTTACTCAGGTCAAGAACCAAGGTGCATGTGGTAAGTACTAAAGCTCTCTCTCTCTCTCTCTCTCTCTCTCTCTCTCTCTCTCTCTCTCTAAATTCCCGAACAACACCCTATTCAAAGGTTTGGAAAAAATTCGTGCATTTTTTAACATGATCCAGACTTTTCGATCAGTTTTGAACATGAAAATTCATTTTATAAGATAAAAGGTTGTCAATATTTTAATTTTTTTTGTTTTATTTTATTTTCGAGAATTTTCGACATACCTCCAATGTTATCTTTGAAATTTGATATACCCGTCACATTTTGAAAAAGCTGACATAATGTCTTGATCCACTGCCATTTGACCAGTCTTGACCCAAGTTGACCACCAATTTTTTTTATTAGAGGACAAAAATGCCATTGTCTTCAACCTTGGAACAAGGGTTTGGGTTTTGTCCAAACCCCAAATCAAACGGCTGATTTGGGCCAAAATGATTTGGATAATCATTAAAGCCCCAAGAGATTGAAAAGTTACAAAATAAGCCTAAAAGGACGAGGCCTCGTTTATGGTCCGCCTTGTTGATTGACAAGAAACCCAAATAACTCAACCATCTGATTGATGCTTGACTTTGAATGATCATTAAAATTTAAAATATCGTAGATCAGAAGGTTAGAATGATCTAATTGATGGGATTGTGAGTTTATCCAATGGCTAAAGACCCTACCAATGGCTTGACTTGGAATTGAATGACCATTTTGACCTCATGATATATTGGGGGACCCACACCAATCAAAGTGTAATTTTGCAGGTAGTTGCTGGGCATTTTCGACTGTAGCAGCCGTGGAAGGAATTAATCAGATAGTAACAGGAAATCTCACATCACTGTCTGAGCAAGAGCTGATCGATTGCGACAAACCCTTCAACAACGGGTGTAATGGAGGGTTGATGGATTACGCATTTGCGTTCATCGTTTCTAATGGTGGACTACGTAAGGAGGATGACTATCCATATCTCATGGAGGAAGGCACTTGTGATGAGAAGAAGGTAAGCCCATATCTAGCGGTGCACATGAGCTGGGCCCGCTCAAATAGCTTGAACACATCCCAATTTCTAAGGAATTGGGCTCAATCCTTTCATGTGACCATCAATCTTTTTTGTTTTTTCGAACCAGAACTAACATAATGCTGGGCCCGCTCAAATAGCTTGAACCACAACGGGTTGATATTGCTGGTTCTTATCTGTTCCGGTTCTCAAAATGTTGGATCTGGAACTGGAACTGGAACTGATTATTTGGTTCCGGTACAGTCAGTTTCTGTTCCAGTTCCGGTATATTCGTTCCAATCTTGATAATATATTAAAAAATGTTGGGGTTAAGAGCACATTGAGCTAACCTAAACCTCTTCACACAGCACGCCAACAAGTGACAGTGGTTGTCTCCCCACTTATACCCCCTCTTATAGGCTTCAATAAAGAAGGGCCGAAATCTTATCCCCCAATTGGACGGTGGATCTCAGCCACTCACACGTAATTTTGACAAACGCTTTTCTCGGGATACCTTGGGCACGGGCCACCCACTAGTATATAACAAAATGAAAACAAAAAAGTTATTTATTAATTGATTTTTATACATTGATTTATTTTTCAGGGTGATTTGGAAGTAGTGACCATTAGTGGTTACCAAGACGTGCCCGAGAACGACGAAGAAAGCCTCTTGAAGGCACTCTCTCACCAACCTATTAGTGTCGCTATTGAGGCATCCGGTAGAGATTTTCAATTTTACAGTGGGGTACGTAAGCTTTTTATTTAATTTCTTTCCCACTTTTTCTTGTGTAAAACAAGATGTAGTCCATGCATACATCCATATATATGGTATGTATGCATGGACATTAACCCCATGTACATTCATGCATGTCTTACATGCTGTATGTACACAGCGGTGTTATGCTGCAAGTGCAGTGCACGCAATCATGGATCATGGGACATACGTCATGTGTCTTCATGAACCCCCAAGAGCTCATATGGATGACGAGGTTTTTGGTTTTACAGGGGGTTTTCAATGGGCATTGTGGAACAAATTTAGATCATGGGGTCACAGCCGTTGGATATGGATCATCGAAGGATTTGGATTACATCATCGTGAAGAACTCATGGGGTCCAAAATGGGGAGAAAAAGGGTATATAAGGATGAAGAGGAGCACAGGAAAAGCTGAAGGGCTGTGTGGAATTAACAAAATGGCTTCTTATCCAACCAAAAAGAAGTGATGTGACAAACGTTTATTTTTATGAAATTTTCCTTTTGTTTTCGTCTTTGATTGAGGAAGCTTAAATAATATGTAATCTCATTTGTTTCTCTTCTAATAAAACTAGTTGAAACCATGACTCGAAAGATTAAAATATTAAGGCCCTGCTTGGTATCGCCGTAAATATTTTCTGGCAAACGTTTATAACTCATTTTTGCATTGTATAGAAATTTATATCATGTTACATATGCATTTTATAGCAATTTCGGCCTTGCTTGGTAGCACTACAAATGTTTGCACACAAACGTTTGCGACATTTGCATGTGCTTGGTGGCGCAACTTCCAACAAATATTTGCATTAGACCCAATCATTTTTTTGCTAAAAGGTGGTCTAATGTTTGCGGCTAAAAAGTGATTGCAAACAATAGGCAAATGACTCGCTTATCCCCGATGGAGAAAAAGATTATGTTTGGATATTCAAGGCACTTATGGCCTGGACAGCAATACCCACTGGATAGAAGAGAATGTCAACCCACTCAGTGGTTGGGTTTTCATTACACGTGGCAGCTTAGGTGCCAAGCCCAAAGGGGGGCCACATATTTTTGCAACCAAAACATCTTCGCACATGGCAAGCTTCAACCCAACAACCCCCAACCATGTATTAAGAAAGGCATGTTTCTTTTGCCCTTCTTTTTCTCTTTATAGAAGCTAAAATTCATATGTTGCATTCATACCGACAAAGCTATAATTCATGGTAGGGTATAGGCATGACGTGGACAAGGGTACTACTGCATGACCAATCCAGAAGGTCGTCTATCAAATGGGACAGGATATTGGCACCCGCGTTTTCGCTCATTAAACCCAAAAATCCCCCTCCCTCCTTTTTCACTCATCACACCCATAATCATAATAATAATATAAAAATAAAAAATAAAAAAAAAGTCCAAAAAAATAGAGGAGAAGAAGAGGAGGAGGAGGATGACGCCGCCGCCGCTACCGCAAGTACATCTCTCTCTCTAAAAAAGTCCAAAAAAATTGAAAAAAATAGAGGAGAAGAAGAAGAGGAGGATGATGACGCCGCCGCCGCTACCGCAAGTACGTCTCTCTCTCTAAAAAAGTCCAAAAAAATTGAAAAAAATAGAGGAGAAGAAGAAGAGGAGGATGATGACGCCGCCGCCGCTACCGCAGGTACGTCTCTCTCTCTCTCTCTCTCTATTCTAGGCTGCTAAGGGCTGCCGAGTGTGACATTCCACACTCGACCTCGAGGCTGCCGAGGTAGCCCAGAGAGAGAGAAGGAGAGACGTACCTGCGGCGGTGGTAGCAGCAATGTCCTCCTCTTCTTCTTCTTCTTCTTCTTCTTATCTATACCGTCCCCTATCAAATGGATGGTTTCAATTGGCCACATCGAATGGCAAATGACGAATCATGTTGCCAGCCCAAACATTTGGATAAGGCATAGATAATGATGATATATCTAATGTAAGAAAATTACACAATATGTGGAATAATAATAATATGCTCGTAACTGATCGTTCTCTAACGTGATAACATGATAAATAATCAAATAAAAATTAACCACACGTATTCTTGATTTTTGCTATTCGTAGCTGAATTAGCGAGCAAGGATTGAAATCCTAGCGTGGACGAATCTCTAGTGTTCACCTTTTCTGTAGAGAAGTTGGAGCTGGGAGGAGGGAGTTGTCATCTCTCTCTCTCTCTCTCTTCAACTCCCCAAGCCTAGTTCCCCCATGCCCACCACTACGCTAAAATGGAGGAGACGCCTAGGGTTTTTGCGGAGAAATAGAGGAGTTGGTAGACCAGTATCATCACTCGGTCCTCAAGAGATGGCACTCCGTCTGGAATGGTTTTTATAGAGAAATGGAGGAGACGTCAATCTGGTTTGGAACCCATAGACCAGTATGATTTTATCTTCGGACAATACGGTCTTGTGTGTGTATCACTTATGACACAAGTGTACCAGATGTATGATAGGGACACTGTCATTGTAAAATAGAACAATGGGATTAACACATTGTTTCTACAAAGAAAAGAGTTGAACATACGTGTCCCCTTTCCAGAACAATAACCCACTGAATCTGGGTTCAATACATGTTTACTTCATTACTCGACACTCAGATCCAATCAGATTTCACATTTAGCTAAAGCTCCTTATCAAAATTCAAATTCAAAAGGTATACAATCAAGCCAATAACCAGGTAGACCAGTATGATTTTGTTTTCTCTTTCTTCTCTCCTTTACTTAAAGGTGTCGGTTAACAGTTACTGAGGCACCTAGAGTTTTTACTTAGACATGGGGATGTTACAGAGGCACCTAGGGTTGCCTCTTGTCTAATTTCAATGGGGATGTTACACATCGACCGGATGGGTTTCCATTTCCTTCTCTCTCTCTCTCTCTCTCTCCATGATTCAACCAAACAACAAAAAGTGAGTTTCCTAGAAGTGGCACTTCCTGGAAAACTCACTTCCTAGAAATCCACCTCCAACGAACCAAATGCAACGAATGTCTCTTTGAATCTCAACCATTAAAAGAAAAAGAGACAAAAAAAAGAGTTTTACTTTTATTAGAAGTTGTTAGAGTTCTCTTGATCTTGATACGAGAAAACCTAGAGGGGGTAAATAGGTTTATTAAAATTATCTTAAGTTGATTACTAATATGCTTGAATCAAAACAGATTAATCAACTTAAAATAATAAAGAATTGAGACAACAATCTACAACACAAACATATATAGTGGTTCGGTGTCGCAACACCTATATCCACTACCCAAAAGCTCTTATGAGCTATCACCTTTTTAATTTTATATTTAAACATCCTTACAATATTGAATAGAGTAAAGAACTTAGTCTTGATCGCAATCGATAGAATAGAGTAAGGTCACAACTAAACTCTTGCTCAATCAAGACTACTCTTGACTCTGTAAGATATATGTTCATACTCTACTTGTACTAATTCAGCCTATCCTACTTGTACTAATTAAGCCTTGAGTATGTCGTGGTATGCGTCACTATTCACTGCCTGAAGACTAAGAGACGAAGACCGAAGACTCAAGATTGAAAATTGATTCATCTAAAGACTCGCATTTGTCAGTTTATTACGTGCTCACACGTTTGGGATGGTAAGTGACTTAGAGGCCTTAGAGGTAGGAGGATTAATTGTAAAATTAACTTAAAACTAAGTCACATGGCAAGATATCTGATTTAGAGCCTAAGTGGCATTTAAAATCGATATCTGAGGAAGTCTAGTTGATTTGACCTGGATGTCCAATCAATTGGACACTCTGAGTGTCATCGATTGAACTTTAGATAGAACAATTTCTTCGTGTCCCAATCGATTGGCTTTAAGTCCAATCAATTGGACTAACGACTGACTTTTTTTCCCATTTTGGAACACTCGTTTTCCACTTCCCTACGACCTTTAAAGGCCTAGGCTCGAGTATAACTCTATATAAACTCTTTTGTGGCTTAAAAAACACTTACATATTTACACATTAACACAGTTAAGACTCTCAAAGCATCAAGAGCTTCAGTGTCCCACTCATTCTTGAGAGCCGAGCCTCATGAAGAGAAAAACCCAAGTACTCAACATTAGAGATTCATTTCATAAATATAACCACATTTACCAAAATTGTGGAAAGCTATAGGGAGAAAGAGAAACTCCATTAGAGAGTTGGAAACAACTCTCTATCTGTGCATGAATCCCGATACATGAGTTGGAAACAAATCCCAACACATCATGAGAATCTGGAAGTCATCTCATTAACGCTAAATTAATTTAAGCCGAACTACAATAATAAAATATATAATTAAAAACTAACCAACGAATCCAATAAAAATAATACTCAAAGTTTAATACATCAACCTATAAAACAAACTAAGTATCTCAAGTCTAGAGGAAATATAACTCGTGAACCTTCCATAAGGACACTGATTAAAGCTAACTAATAAAACCAAACTAACTAATGTTACTATGTTAATCTAGATCATCACCAAATCTAACAGTCACTTCCTGCAATAAGAAAAAACATAGTATACACAAGGGTGAGTATAACATACTCTGCAAGCTAACCACACAACCATTTGTGCATGCCAAAGTTTGGTGTACATGTTAATCATAACATAACAATCACTATTTGGTCAAATTGCATCTTTACATTTTTACAGTCAGGAAGGAGTAATACGTAACCTCATCATATGTTTGTATACTAACAGATGATCAAAATATCACAATTTACAAGAATGCACTAAAACTCACGTGAATGTAATGCTCATGCAAATGTCCAACAAACATTCAAGTGATCACTTACAATATAGGGTTTCTTACCCAAGATAATTGAAAGTTGTAAACACCACCCAATGACACACTTGATATTTAGGGTCGTACATAACCACCTAAGGACATACACTGACATGCAATAATGCAGCCTACTCGTAACACATCATATCATCATGATAATTAAGGTGACAACATATCAACATGTTTACCATTAACTAGACAACTAATATTCTTTTTAAATATATGCAAAACTATCATATAACATCTTAAATTTAATCAAGACCTCATAATGGAAAACATACATTTCAAAGTATACCATTGGGGCTTGCACACAACCTAAGATGTGCAAA